>OVBE01009967.1:0-15492 GCA_900406425.1 Iberis pinnata
TTGAATAAAGAGAGTAATTCTTTAATATTTGTCTATCAAAAGTTAGGTTTACAACAAATGCTTCATATATCTTTGAGTGTTTTTGGGGTTCCATCCTTTCCTTTATGGTTAATTCACGATTCAATCTTGGACGACTTGAAGAAGAAATATCTTCAATATGCAGAGTATCAACCTTCCTTTTTGTGCCTACTTCAACAACTAGTTTATGCTTAGATCATCACAGCGCTGAGGTTGAACATTAAGTAACTGAGTATTTTGTTGAGGCTGGATACATTGGTCAATGGGGATGTATTATGGAACTTAAGCTTGAACATTAATGGAATATTCAGTCTGTGCGTGAGTCAAGGCACCATAAGCAAAACATAATTTGCGTTGACGGTCGAACACATAGAGGATTTTTGTTAGGGGATTTGCTTTTTGAAACATAATGAACATGCTAAATATGAGCTTAGAGAAGGTATCAAATTTGATTCAAACCTGAGCCTCTCTTGATTTGCCCTGACTCGGTTCTTGTAATCTGACATCTTCGATTTGACCCAAAAGCTGACCTAATTCTCTTAGCATTGAGTCATCTTAGTAATATGGAGAAATATTGAGAATCTGGATCCAAAATATTATATTCTGAAGAAAATCAGGAAAATCTCGTCTTGTCCAGCGATCCACACTAGCCATACAATCTCTGAAGGACCAGGGGCCATTTTCAATAACAATAGTTAGGCGTTCTTCTTTGTTGGAGAAAAACTGCACCGTTTTCTCATCAACAATTAAAGAGGTTACATGTCCTTCCATTTTCCAAGCTCTAGGCAAAGTTTGTTTCATTGCATTTATATTATGTTGAGCTGGATTTAATGATCAGATCATTAGGCTGAGACGATTTGTTGTGTCTCGACAATTTTGACTATCCATTATAGGTTCAAACAGAATTCTGTCTGGGTTACGATTTCCATATATCATTAGCCATTAGATAGAGTGTAGTGGGAAAAGAAATTTAGATAGAATACTTAACTGATTAGAGTAGAGGAAATGATGAAATTCAACCGCAAATTCACGGAAATCAATCGTATGAAGCAAAGAGGAAGAATCCATATATGGAGAGAGAATTTACGAGACATAGCTACTTATCACCTAAATAATTCTCCACTGCGAGTGATTACTGACTCTTCCTCTATGTGGGATGATGTTGTTTTTAATTTCTGTAATATTTTTATCCGATGGCTTTGTGTTAAGGAATTCTCTTAACAATTATACATATAATAAAAGATGAGTTACCTTACTTCTTAAAATGACACGTGTCCCATTGAAGAAAAATATTACAAGAAGTTACAATTTTATGAAGGGACACGTCTATTCATTTATGGAAACCGTCTTTATTATTGTTTCAACACTTTTTTATCTTTTTTCTTTTGTGAATAGATTTTTTCAGTGGTTCTATTATGTCCTTTTCAAAAATTTTCAAAGAATAAGAGAACGTAAAACATAAACTTTAATCAAAACAAATTATCATTGAGAATTCATGTAGTCGCGGCGACTGTCGTTTCTTTTCTTCTTCCCTGATAATCTGAATTTTTTCATATTCGGCGTTGACTCTAAAAGTTTGTAGTATACATATAGTTTCAATTCAATGTTTTGGATGGTTTTGGTTCTTCATTGACTCACACCAAAAAATTTAATTCATAAACACTAACAAATGGGAAGTCATCATCGTCAAGGGACGATCGAGTTGTAATGCATTCTATATGAGTCTTACGTTTTTAAGGGAGATTGAATGCATTCCAAACTGCAACCACTTGCCACACACTCCTACTACTTTGACATGCTTGTCTCCATGATTTTAGAACTCTTTACAACTCTCCTAAATCATCTCAAGTAGACTTGCATGGAAAAAATGGTAAATATTGTTAAAGACATTGAGTCTGTAAAAAAAAAAAAGTTGGCTCAAGCCCAACCTAGATGAGATGTTAGAGGCGGTGAAATACTGCGATGAATACGAGAGAAACGTAATGGAGAATATATTTTGGAATAAGGTGTGTTGCTTGCAAGATAAAAAAAAATGCGGAAACATGTTAAAGAGTGGAGGGAGAATGATAAGAAGATGAAAGAGTGCGACAATAAATTAATAAGATGACTAGGACGTTGGGAACTCTAGATGATACGAGCAGATCTTGAAAATAACTTGGTTTATGAGTTTTAAGAAGGACATGTTTGAAGAAAAATAATTTGAAACTATATTAATTATACATAATAGAAAAAACATAACAAAAAAATGCAAGACGAGATTTTTTTTTCGGACAAGAAATAAAGAATTACATAATAAAATTTACCAATTTTATTACTTTAAACGCGGGGCCAAGAAGATATTTATGTTAATTTTCTGGTAATTGCGAAAGTAGAGACAACGACTCGTGGCTTGGGTAGATCTTGGGTGACTAATATACCATAATTACCATTTCACTTTGCAGCGTATGATGATACTCTCATAGACTAAACTTTTCAATCAAAGTAAGATTATTATGCTATAAAACTTTTGATTTGTCATCGTGTGATTAGTCATAAATTGTAAATTTAATACTATTAGTATACATTATGAAATGTGAAGATTATGAAAGATTATGTTGCACAAAAGTCCGAAAACCCAACAAAGGTGAAACAAAAAGATAAAAAGAGCAAGTTATTCATGTTCTTCTACCAATATTGTTGTCTAAGAAATCATAATGCAACTACAAACTAGAATATTCAAGATAAAGAAAGAGGTAGAATGCATTTTAAAGTTATTTTCATTTTTGTAAGCATTCTCAACTGCAATCTTTCTCATTTTCTAAAATTTCATAATAGCTTGACGTCTATTTATCCATCTAAAAAGTATGCTCTTTAATTTCAAATATGCTTTGCTTGAGAATGAGTTCTACAAGTTTGGGATAATTAAAATTGACATAATTCAATTAAAAGCAAAAATCTAAAAAATAATAATAATATGAGACGATTTGTCAAGGAGTTTGATATCTAAGATGAAGGAGAGTGTGATAAAGAAGAGATTGACAAAAAGGAGGCGTCCTCGAAAAAGAAAGAAACCAAATACAATATATTGAGAGATAAACTCAAAGAACTCAATGAATTGTTCAAAGATCAACTAAATATTTGTTGAAACAAAATATTAGACAAAACATATCAACAAGAATAGATCATCAAACTGCATCAAAGTCTTGATGTTTCAGAAGTAAAGATGAACAAAATTGAAGCAAGGCTTGACAGTTAGAAGCAAGAAATATCAAAATTGTTGAATCAGATCAGTGATTACGAGACTAGCATATGTATAGAAAGAAGCTACTTACAATACAATGAAAAATGTGCATGAACAAGCCAAAGAATTATTCAAGGAAGATAGGAGAACACTAAATAAATTCATTGAGGATCACAAAGACACCCAATGATTACCGTAGGAAACAAGGAAGGAATAACATACATAGATTAACAATTTACGTAACGAGCCCGAAAGAAAGAGTATACGATAAAACATCAAATGGAGAAGGCCACCAATACTGAGGTGAAACTACGTATATCAAACCATAAACAAAGAGTAATGAGAAGTATTAATTGAGAAAGAAAAAGTTTTTAGAATAAAAGAAGCGCACCATTTCAAGGTGTAAGCATTGCTTAAGTCTTTTAGTAACACACGAGAATTCTTAAAATATGATCACAAAAATAGTAGATAAAGTGAGCATAATATTAGATGCTTTTCATTTTTGTCAGAAAAACTCATAGAGGCATATTAAACAATTTGCATCCTAAGCTTAATACTTTATTGGCAAAACTTGATAGAGCAAAGCATGAGAAATTAAAAGTATTAACTAATATTAGTGATGCTAAGAGAGCAATGATAGAGAATGAAGTTGCTTACAATACGCTGAAAAAGGAGCACGATCAACTTATCAACAACTTTCAGAATGAGCTTGATTTTTTATAGGTAAAAAAGAACATAATTGAAGCATAACTTAACAGAAAACTTAGGAAAATCAATATTAATCATATCATTGATGTCTAGAGAACACCGATAGACTAACAAATTGCTTACAATATGTTGAGAGATGAATACAAATAGCTTAATGAATTGTTTGAAGAAAGAAGGTGAGTAAACACCCAATAAGCTCAATGAGAATTACAAACAAACCAAAAGATTGTTGTTGGGGACAAGGAAAAAAATAACATTCATATGTTATAAATTTGAGATATTGAAGAGATGCATAGCCTACAAAATAAGTTGGAATTGAAAGAATAAATCTTATTCAACCAACAAAAGTAATTTGAGTTGATAAATAATACTTTGTTCAGAAAATATTCATAATTGTGTATAAACTCTAGCATATGTACAAGTTGAAGTGAAAAAAACTACAAAAAAATTTCAAAAAAAAAAAAAAATCGCTAATCACTAGTAACAATAACAATAAGAGATGAAAGAAATAAATGGAGTAAGATATTTTTAGTGATCATAAAGGGTTAGTTTCGTCTTTTGAATATCTCTACTTATAGCGCCGAGCCGAATCTATCTTTTACTTCAGCTTTTCATTTCTCTCTCTCTCGTTCTCTTTTTTTTCACACTCCGATACTTCTTCTTTGGTTTCTTCGAGTTCTCAGATCCAGTCTCATCCCGTCTTTGATCCCGCTTCATCTTGGTTTATGAGGTAAGGTTCCGAGTTTCTCATGTTGTTTCTGTGTGGTGGATAATCTTTCCTTCGTGGTTTTCTTTCTGTCAAAGATCTTGAATATTTTTTCGTTCGTCTTCGTCTTAGGGAAAGATTATGTTTTTCTTCTTGGGTATGAAATTAAGTATGCTATTTTTCCTTGGATCGAATCATGGTTCTGTCATTTTTGTTAATTGAATTCGAGCTATTTGATGGATGATAATTAGGGCTTCCTAAAAATTGGATCGCCGATGCCACAGTTTTTCTTTTCTTTTTATACTTAGATTGGAATTAAATTGAAGTGTTTCTGTTTCTGAATCAGTTAGTTTCTCCCGGTGAAGTTAGCTGTGTGGATGTGTATGTTTGCAAATTGCAATATGTGTTTTTCGATTTCTAGGGTTTCTTAACTCCCTTTTCTTGATTTCTCATGTGGTCATTTTCTTCTGGGTAATTCCTGTTTCAGCATAGCTAATCTATTTCATTCTTTTTTTGCAGCTCGAAGGAGAAACCCACTCTCGGGTAAGTGACCTATCTTCTTTTTGGAGATATCACGAGGAAAAGTGTATCCAAATTTTTGTCGTGTGTTGATGTTATTTGAGTCATCGATCGTTCTTTTTTTGAACAGTTCTATGTCTGCTCTTTGTTTTTCTTTTGATTTTACTAGTAAATATTGTCAGTAGTCACAGTGATAATACTAGTCCTCTATAGTTTAAGTTAATCTTTGACTTGAGTCTCTAGCATTTTATTAATTTGTATAACATGTATACTTAGAAGCTGCTCGTATCTATATTATCTGTACATGCAGAGGTACGCGGATTAAGACCCGCAAACGGAATATTGCTGCTCCTCTGGACCCTGCAGCTTTTTCTGATGCAGTGGTCCAGATTTACCTGGATAATGCTGGTGATCTGGTATGTTTGCTGTTTGGATTTTGATGTTGTTATTCCATGTGTGTGCTCAAAACTTATAACTCTTGTTTGCTTGGTTTAGGAACTTGTTGCCAAAAGTATTGAGTCGTCAGATCTTAATTTCTCAAGATACGGTGACATCCTCTTTGAGGTAATTTTACCTCTGTATAATTTTGTTTCTCAAAACTTTTTGCGTGCTTAGTTCTTCCATTCTAACATTGATTCACATATTCTCAGTTAAAACAGAATTTACTGACATCTGTGCTGTTTCAGTACTTGTGCTCATTGGTTCTTGTAACTTCTTGTTTCTTTGACTAGAGGGGCTTATGCTTCTAGAATTGCACTACATTTTTAAAGACATTTAAATTTGTAATGGCTATTTAATGTGCCACGCAAATGGTCTTTCTGAATATTTATCTTCTTGTTATGGTGGATGGGTGATGAATCTATTTTCGTCTACCCGTTATATGTTTGTTTAAAAATTTTATGTCTCTCTTTTATGGTTTTAACTGAGAAATCTGGTCTTTAAGGTATTTTTCATAGGAGGACGTACACAACCTGGAACAGTGAAATCTGATGAGGGGGAACGCCATCCTTACTCAGTAATAGACTGCGAACCAAAACGTGAAGCCATTTTACCATCTGTTGTCTACATTCAGAAAATTCTGCGTAGGAAGCCGTTTCTCATAAAGAATCTTGAAAATGTTACACGGAGGTTCCTGCAGTCACTGGAGCTTTTTGAGGAAAATGAAAGGAAGAAGCTTGCGATCTTTACAGCGCTTGCCTTTTCCCAGAAGCTCTCAGGATTACCTCCGGAGACTGTCTTCCAGCCATTGCTTAAGGATAATCTTGTTGCCAAAGGGATAGTGCTCACGTTTGTAACTGACTTCTTCAAGGAGTATTTGGTTGAGAACAGTCTTGAAGACTTGATTTCTATTCTGAGGCGTGGCAAAATGGAAGACAACCTTGTGGATTTCTTACCACCTGCTAGGCGAACCGCCGAAAGTTTTGCAGAGCATTTCACGTGAGTGTCTCTCCCTTAAAATTTTGTTACATTCGGTTATATAAATTTTTAGCTTCTTTGATTGCATACATTTCTGAAATTGATTTGTAGGAGTGGCATGCATGAAAATTATTTTATGTTAATACTCATTAATTGAACATAATTATACAGATTCTGCAGCTCATGCTAGATACCTCTTTTTGTCTGACATTACATTCAAAGTTTGCGCATTGTTTACTTGGGTATGCGGTGTTGGTAAATTCAATTGACAATAACGTGTTTACTTGTTGCTTTGGCTGTTTAGGAATGAGGGATTGACTGATCTAGTAGAGTACCATGCAAAGAAGATGTTTGAGGTGAAACTGAAGGAAATCAAAACGGTTCTGACAAGCAAGGTCACAGAGGAAAGCAATGTAGATGAAGTCATTGAATCAGTGAAGCAACTCGTCAAAGATGCTAAACTGCCAGACATTGAGGTTGTGCGTGTCATTTGGGATGGTTTAATGGATGCTGTTCAGTGGTCTGGAAAGAACCAGCAGCAAAATGCAAATTCTGTTCTGCGCCAGGTAAAGATTTTATAACCAAACCATTCAATTTATACTTGTCATGTCATATAGTCTGTGTTATTCCACAAACTGGAAATGAATTTTGTGTTAATCACAGACGAAATAACTGTTGAAGATATATTTTTGTTGGTAGTCATGAATCCAGATAGAATGAAAGATAAAAGAATTGACAGATCTCTCTTATGGTGACTTCATCTCTTGGATTTTTGACTCTGTGTAGGTGAAAACATGGGCTCCACTTCTGAACACGTTCTGCAGCAGCGGGAAGCTAGAGCTGGAACTCATGTACAAAGTCCAAATGCAGTGCTATGAGGATGCAAAGCTAATGAAAGTATTCCCAGAAGTAGTGAGGTCGCTCTATGAACTCGATGTCCTAGCTGAAGACACCATTCTCCACTGGTTCCGCAAAGGAACCAACTCAAAGGGCAGGTATAAAAGCGTCATTCACCTAAATTATCCGTGTTGAGCCAATTTTTTAAAAGGCACTATCTGATGGTGGTGGTGAATAATGAATGTTACAGGCAAACCTTTGTGAAAAGCTTAGAGCCATTTGTGAATTGGCTTGAAGAGGCAGAGGAAGAAGAGTGAGAGAGTGAAGTATGTGTCTCTAATAAACAAGCAATGAAGAGCCTCCTGCTCAGTTCCTTTTTTTTTTCTCTTAAAAAGTTAAAGACAAATAATTGGCTTATGATGTTTTGCTATACTCTGTTTGAAGTTGACTGTGTTTCTGTTTTTGGTAGAACATTTTACTGTCTCTGTATCTGTTTTGATATCTTCTGCAAATGGATATGAAGTGTGCTACTTTTCATGGAAGATGAAATCTGTTTTTGTTCCATCAACTTCACCATAAGTTTGTTAAAAGATGTTAAAGTCTCAACAAAGCATTACGTATGTATGGCAGTGATGAAAAAGAAAAGAAATCAAATCTTTTAGAGATTTTGGATAGAGCTTCCGATATTTATTCTATAAATAATTTTTTGGAATTTTTTGTTCTCGATTTTAATTTATTTGCTAAAAAGATAAAAACTAAATTCTAAAAATAAAAGAGAGACAGAGAGAGGAAGCAGAGCGCCATTATCGTTAGAAGTTGTGGTTGTTCCTTGAAATTCGATTTAGATCCGATCCTATTTCCACCCTCGAAGCAATATTCGACTCGGTACTCTCTCTCTCTCCTTCTTATCTTATTACTAAAAAGATTCTCCATATTTTTGGTGGATGAGATTCTGGATAAAACGATTCTCTCTTTTTTTTTTCTGTTTTTGCTTCAACTTGGATTTTGACGAACTCTTGTCACGTTTGATTCTAAATCTGTCTTAGCTTAAGTCTTCCGATTCTTCTGCAGATTTCATTTTTCTTTGAGCTACAAAACAGATTCCTTTATCACATTTCTGGAGGAATAGGTTGAAAGTTGGCATTCAGAGATCAACTCCTATCACCAAATCGGTATTTCTGTTCAATTTACAATCCTGGCGGTGACTGAAGGTTTGAGATTGAAAAGGGTTCCAAGAGGTCCATCACCGGAAAACAGCGGTTTTTATTGCGTTGGTGGTTTGGAGTGTCTGATAGGTCTAATCAGGGCCCTTGACATGGGGTCCTGCTTATCATCCTCAGGAGGAACCAGGAGGGATGGTTCTCCTCATGTTCCTGGACCTGCTGGTTCCAGGAGGAGGAGGACAACCAAGAGAAGATCAGGCTCTTGTAGTTATTCTTTCGGCAATACCAGAGAAGAAGAGCCTCTTCTCCACAGGATCCCTGGAAGGATGTTCTTGAATGGCTCTACCAACACTGTCTCTCTCTTCTCTCAACAGGGAAAGAAAGGCCCTAATCAGGACGCCATGATTTTCTGGGAGGTGAGTTTCGCAATTATACTACATTTGTTGTATACCTTAATCAAACAGGCTGGTTTAATTTAGAGATGGATTTTATGCTTTTTCTGTCTATTTGTTTGCTTCTTGTTGGTTGTATCTACTTGTTTTTGTATAGCTCTTATTGCTATAACAACTGGCTGTTGAATAATCTGCCTCTTTGAGCTCTTGATTTCACCATTTTATGCAATTCTCACGTATAAATGTAGAACTTAGTGTTACTCATGTGAGCTTCAGCTGTATATTCACTTACTCTAGTAACCCTGATTGTTGTATGTATTTAAATGTCTCAGAATTTTGGGTCTATGGCGGGCACTGTTTTTTGTGGTGTTTTTGATGGTCATGGACCGTATGGTCACATTGTTGCAAAAAGAGTGAGGGATTTGCTTCCACTCAAATTAGCTTCTCACTTGGAGTCCTATATGTCCTGTGAGGAGGTCCTTAAAGAGATCAGCCTCAACACTCCTGATAAAAAGGTTTCAGAAAATCTTGTGCATATATCTGCCAATGGAAAATCCCGAGTTTACAATAAGGATTCTGTAAATGATCAAGATATGATTCAAATGATACTAGGCTCAATTGTTAAAGCCTACAGATTCATGGATAGAGAATTGAAGATGCAAGCGGATGTTGATTGTTTTTGCAGTGGAACAACTGCAGTAACCATGGTCAAGCAGGTAATTGAAACAAAAGTTCTGATGTTTCCCTATTTGCTACATGTATTTTATATGTCCTGATTGTTTTATTTGTTTTTGGTTTTCGGTAGGGTCAACATCTTTTTATTGGAAATATTGGGGATTCAAGAGCAGTATTGGGTACGAGGAACAAAGAAAATAAACTTGTTCCTTTTCAGATAACTGAAGATCTCAAACCGGATGTTCCAGGTTAGCTACCTCTGAAAGCTTTTTTGTTTTATTTTGATACCATCTTAAAGTTATGCCAGCTATCTTATGACGTTGTAGCTTACATTCACCAGGAATTGATTATGTAAGAACTTTTGTTCTAGCCTGCATATTTGAGAAGAAAATGTGATGTGTTAATTAAAGTTTGAGTATTCTTGTTCTCAGCGGAAGCAGAAAGGATAAGGAAATGCAGAGGGCGTATATTTTCTCTTCGAGATGAACCAGGGGTTTCGCGCCTGTGGCTTCCTAACCACAACTCACCTGGTCTTGCCATGGCACGTGCTTTTGGAGATTTTTGTCTTAAAGACTTTGGTCTCATTTCTGTGCCTGACGTGTTCTACCGACTCCTTACTGAGAATGATGAATTTGTTGTCCTGGCAACTGATGGGGTAAGAGAAATCATCCAAGTTTAATTTCAGAATAGTTTTGGACTAGTGAGCTCATTCTCTGAAGAAGCCTAGACTTTAAGTAAAAACTGTATGGTCGTTTGATTGTTAAGTACATTTTGTTTTTTTAATCTTTGCAAGATTTGGGATGCATTGACGAATGAAGAGGTTATAGAAATCGTAGCGAAAGCACCAACACGTGCCTCAGCAGGTCGAGCCTTGGTGGAGGCTGCAGTGCGGAATTGGAGATGGAAGTTCCCTACTTCAAAAGTTGATGACTGTGCTGTAGTTTGCCTCTTCTTTGACTCAGAGCCGAAAATGTCAACTGCTTCTTTCTCAGAGGACAAAGACATAAAAAAAGGTGTCACTGAGGCAGAACAAGACACAGCATCAACATCGACTCCAGACTCGGGAACAGGATCGCCTGAGCTTAATTCAGTTAACCGAATCGATACACTCGTGAATATCCCAGTATATATGCCGACCAAAGAGTAAGAAGATAGAATAGATGCAGGGAATGAAGATGCCAGTAGACTCTCTCTCTCAATGCCTTAAGCTTCTATGTTTCTGTCAACTGTTACTTTTTGGTGAATTTTTGTTGGGTAAATTATTGTTACACAAGCGCTTGTGAGTGTAGCTGTTTGTATATTATATAAATATAAATATATCAAATCATTGTAATACTTTTGATACGACTCTTTTTCTTTTGTTTTATGAATGTCTGAATGTGCATTTGAGTTTTTTTATAGCACTGTAATAATTTATGGGCATTGGTAAGAGAGGATATTCAGGAAGAGACTCCATCCATTTATGAATCACATCAATCTTCCAAATTTTTTCATTTTTTTTTACATTTGGTTTGTGCAATTATATATATATATATAAAAGTAGTTATCCATCATCCTGATGAGCTTGTAAATATCAAAACAAGATTCACTGTAATTTTCTCAATGATCAGATATCTAATTATGTAAATTAGATTTTTTTTTTTTTTCTTAACTTGAGAAATATGTATTTTTGTTAGTAATTTGGAAAATAAGTATTTTTGTTTTTTTATTTGAAAAATAGGTATTTTTGTGTTAATGAAACATTCATTATTCACAAAAACAATTTACCATTCACATAAACCATTCTTCATTCACAAAAACAATTCACCATTCACAAGAACGATTCACAATCATCACACTTCATCATTCATGAAACGAGAAAAGTACCTAAATGCAAAAGCTTTTATAAAGTATCTTTATAGCAAAATATAAAAAAATTTAGTACCTTATTATCAAATTTTCTTTTTAACCAATAGAAAAATATTATGCAGAATATAAAAAATTATAAATATCAAATACAATTACTTTTTTGCATGAATAAATGCGAACATTAATATTTTTGAAACAAATTTTTTTTTCTCTAAAACTACAATGAAAGGGAGTAAAATTTTAACATCTTAAACAACAACAAAAATATTATTAAAGTCGTAGAGTGATCAAAACAATACATATAATTATCTTTGAGAGTAATGTATACAAGTATACAACAAAGAATGAGAAGTGGTCTCTTGTAAATTAGATGACCCAAAAACCAAATTACATCTACAAAAAAAGATCCAACAATGAATCAAATAATTAAACCAACGATCTCCTTTTAGCAAAAACTATGAAGTAAAAGAATAGAAAACTGAAATTAGTATGGACAATAACGTTACAAGTTTTCCGTTAGTGACTGAAGAAGAAGCCGAGATAAGATTGTGTGCTCCTAGTGAGTACGCTGCTCCTGTTGCATCTTTTACTTTGATGTTTGACGAACCTAAAACATAACAATAACAAAAACCATTTGGTGTGTTTGATTTCTTTATTGATCTAACTAGTTATTAGGTTCAATGTACTTACAGTTATGTTCTACCCATCCAATGACCTCTTTATCTAGATCGTACACTACTAACTTGTTCGAAAGCACCAAATCTACACATCAAAGAAACCAAATTTTCAGTATGAAACCAAATATCTACACATCTGTAACATTTATTTTGTAGCTAACTTGAATTAGAGAACAGAACATAAGACAAAAAACGTTTACCTCCTAAAAGGATTACATCGGATCCGTCCTGAGTTGTCATTCCACCAGATTGCCAACCAAAGCAATACATGTCTTCCTGTTTCAGAAGGAAAATGTAAGAGAGAGCTCAACTATTCCGTCAATATAGAGATATCAAAACGGGAAGCTGCATATATTGACTTACACGAAGTGAGAAAAGATAGTCATGTGGATAAACAGTCAGTTTGAGATTGTCCTCAAAATGAAGATTGACTTTTGGGAATGCTTTATCTGTGCTGCAGGTACAAGAGAGAAACAGTTTAGCACATCTCTCTTAATAATCCAGATGCAATGTGTTCAAGCAAGACATAGAGGCTAGGAACAAGATGCAAGTCATCTTACTCTGAAGTGAAACTGAAACAAGCAAAAGTTTCCTGAACAGTGTGTAGTTTCACCGGTTGCCGAGCAGTAATCTATACAAAGAAACTACCATGTCAGGGTTGTCATTATAAACTAGAAACAAAGAGTGAGAAGAGTTTCACCTTCTCAATTAGTGTATTGTACAGATTCTGTGGTAAATACGCTAAAGTTGTACCACTGTCAATTATGGTTCCTCCGTTTTTGCCAACACTAGCTAGGTTTGGTGGAAGATCAACAACTTCACCATCTACATCTATTCCTTTCAGTATAACATTGTAATGTGCCCTAAAATTGTTGGATAAAGTTATTACAAGAAACATAATCAAAAATATATAGACTGGAGGTACAAATGCCCAAGTCTTTAAATGCATGAGAGATTCTACATTGGTAGAGAGCAGATAAAAAAAAGAAACTGCTCAGACAAAAGCCTATCTATCATTAAGAATAAAGAGCTTCAGTAAAAGGGAAAGACTCCTATTCTAGTTTTCTTAGCTAGAAAATGAATGACATAAAGATGGCCTTGCTTACATATTAGGAACCAAAGGAGTTGTTTTCACTGTTGGAGATTCAATATCCCCTATAGCAAAAATTCCACCTCCTTTCGTATTGTCTAAGCAATGTGAAAAAATTCTCTTCACACTCCCTGCAGCAGCTAGCTGTGAAAGGACAGAGGTGTTTGCTTGTCCAAAACCCATAATGCCATCAACTGCTGAGTCTGTCTGGCCCAGTTGCCCAGATTGATTTTTTCCACACCTGTCTCATAGAAGATGTAAAAGGTTAAGAAATAGACAATAACAATCTCGTAAGATGGTGTACATTCACACAACTTGGTGTGTGTACTAACCCGAATACTACTTTCTGAGTAAGAGGTGCAGTTTGAAGATTTCCAGTAATTTGATCGAGTGTAATGTTATCTCTGACAAAATCTCCATCACTTGTGCTTCCATCTCCATAAACCACATGGTAACTACATGGCTTAGTCTTCTCTTCACAAGTGTTTGTCTGTGTAATGAATGAGCAAAACTCATCTTCACAGCCAACTTTGATGGAAGAAGAGGAAGCTTTTGAGTCATACAACGATAGAGGTATCTGCAAAGCAAACAAAACAAACATACAGATTAGATTCTGAAATGTAGTTTCGATAAACACAGGTTAAACGAAACATACACCAAGATCAGTTTTCACAGGACATTTGGGACATGGTACGCAATTGACCCAAAGTATATCACTTCCTGTATCAACTTGAACATAGAAATCCTTGAATGGTGACCCGAGCTTGACTTTGGTGAAGTATAGACTGAAACAAAACAAACAAAAATACACAGAGGATAATAAATAAGAGAAATCTGGGTTCTTCTAAAATCAAGCAACAACTCAAAGAGAAGACAAACTACAACAAAAGAGGGATCTAGAAGAAAACCCTATGGAGTCAGCTCGGCTATCTCCACCGAGAGGAAGCTCAACGTTCGCAAGCATTCGAGCATGACGAAAGCTATCGTGAGATTTGAGGTCAGACAACTGTCTATCTTTTCCGGAGAATTTATTCTTCACATTAAACACGAAATTTCCGTAAGAAAATTGGATCAGGACCATGAAAGAAACCGCCACAATGCGGAGTATTCGACTCAGATCCATCGTCGCCACCTTCGCTAATGAAAACCAAATCTGCCACAAAAATCTTAAGGAGAAAAAGAAAAAAAAAAAAGAAGAAGAAAAAGAATAGATTGAAAATGTAAAGTTGTTTGAAATGTCAATGGAATTAAAAAATTCAAAAGTCTTGAATTGTCTAATGATCGAAAATGATCGTCAAACATAAACCGAAGGAAGCAAGAGAGGAAGAGAGTGAGACATGGGAACGAGAAGAGAGGGAAACGCACGAATATAGCCACGCGCCTTTTCAACGGCGATTTTATAAATTTGATTTATGTCAATTAAATACCAAAATTTATCAAGAATAAACACAAAATCTGTTTTTATTATCACACCAAAAAGCAATATCTTTTTATTATTTTAATAAATATGATTACACTTGATTAATTGTTCAGTATCGTATTTTAATCTATTTGTCCTTGCATAACTCAAAGTCCGTCCAGTTTAAATTTATTTTTAAAGTGTGTAAAAGTAAAACCTATAAAAAATAAAACTAATTATACTTTCGTTTCGTTGATGAAGTAGATAATTTAAAAATAAAGAGTCCATATCAGTAATATCTGTCAGACATAGAGGACTGAATTTCAATTTTTCAAAACCTTGCAAAACTCGACCTTATTTTAGGGAAATTTTGCATGTTGGATAGTATTCCGAAAGCTGTCAGCGATTGTTTCAACATGTCTCACTTATCTTCTGTCATATGAACTAAACCTTGAAGCTTATAATTAATGGTAGAAGTGTACACTAGATGGATTATATTAATCAGCAGTCAGCACAGTTTAATACATGTTATGTGTTCAAAGTAGCCAGGAAAATGGACATTCAAGTCCTACACTATCTTGAAGAGTAGTGAATGCGCCAAGGTAAAAACTTGTTGCATCTATGTGTTCTTTACTAATCCAGTATATCCATTTGTATATATTATGCACTTGGATTATCTCAAAATATATTACCATACTTGAGTCTTATTGGTAACTTTGTAATGCTACCTCTGGGAATTTAAAACAATATTCAAATATATTTTTAATTAAATTTAAATATTTATTTAATAAATAAATAAAATTATATATATATATATATATATA
>OVBE01009968.1:0-15490 GCA_900406425.1 Iberis pinnata
CTTCCAAATTGAAATTCCATTCAACTCTTTTATCTTCCTCTCTCTCTTGAAACCTTTCAAGAGCCAACGAAAATGGTAGTTTCTGCTGACTGCAGAATCTCCCTCTCCGCCCCGAGCTGTCTACACGGCTCCACGGGCCTCACCAGGCATATTAAGCTAGCCACCTTCTGCAATGGGGAGCTCATGGGGAAGAAGCTTAACTTGGCTCTATTTCCAAATGTCCCTCTTCGATCCTCTTCCACTAACTTTTCTCAGAAGAGAGTCTCAATGTCTTTAACTAGTGTAATCGGAGAGAGTAAGGTAAAAAAGTTCCAACCTTTTTCCTTCTTATTTCTTTTCCATCTTCCAGATCATCAGAAGTGCCCTGCACTCTGTTTATGCCAACAACCTCCAGGTACAAGAACTTGCGACTGAGAAAATGGATTCAAGGACAGTCGCTTCCATTATTCTCGGAGGTGGAGCAGGAACTCGACTCTTTCCTCTCACAAAACGTCGCGCCAAGCCTGCTGTTAGTTGCTAGTAATCTTACCTGAAATTCAATACGGCACAGAGTATACTTAATGGGGAAAATGCATGAATTGCAGGTCCCTATTGGGGGAGCCTATAGGTTGATAGATGTACCTATGAGCAATTGCATCAACAGTGGAATCAACAAAGTCTACATACTCACACAATATAACTCCGCTTCATTAAACAGGCATTTAGCTCGTGCTTACAACTCTAATGGAGTAGGCTTTGGAGATGGCTATGTTGAGGTTTGATATTCTCTCTTCCTCATCCATTACAAGCCAAACTGGTTTTAATGCATCTGAAGCGGTTCTTTTGAAAAACTTCAGGTTCTTGCAGCCACTCAAACACCAGGAGAAGCTGGTAAAAAGTGGTTTCAAGGTACAGCAGATGCGGTTCGGCAGTTCCATTGGCTCTTCGAGGTAGGAACCAGGTTTTGTTTAGCTCATCTTGACATGAAAAACAAAGGGTCAAACATTTTTTCATCATAGGATGCAAGAAGCAAGGAGATAGAAGATGTGTTGATCCTTTCTGGCGATCACCTCTACAGGATGGACTATATGGATTTTGTAAAGGTGAGACAAGATTACTTGAGCCCCCATGTCCTTCTTCAAGAGTTAGCTACTTTCAGAGACTCATAATATCCTGCATTTCAATCTGTAGGATCATCGGCAGAGTGGTGCGGATATAAGCATTTCCTGCATACCAATAGATGACAGGTGAATGCATAGATCCTTTCAACTCTCACCAACTTATTATGATGAATCAAAGATCACGATTTCTTATAGTCTCTTTCTGTGCTATATGGTAGACGTGCCTCAGATTTTGGTCTTATGAAGATAGATGACAAAGGAAGAGTTATCTCTTTCAGTGAAAAACCTAAAGGAGACGACCTGAAAGCAATGGTATGTTGAAATTTGATGAAATTCATCTTCAAAAAATAAATAGCATCTCATAACAAAACCTGAAAACAGTTCTAACCTCGGGTATTCCTTAGGCAGTAGACACAACTGTTTTAGGACTTTCCAAGGAGGAAGCTGAGAAGAAACCATACATAGCGTCAATGGGAGTTTATGTTTTCAAGAAAGAAATACTTTTGAATCTCTTGAGGTAACACTTGCTGTCTCTGCATTCTAACAAGTAAGAACATAAAAACAAATATCTTCCACATGTTTTGAAATCAGATGGCGTTTCCCAACAGCAAATGACTTTGGTTCAGAGATTATACCCTTCTCCGCTAAAGAATTCTATGTGAATGTCAGTAATCACATATTTACGTCGTGTGAATTACGTTATATCAAGGAATAACAAGATCTTTTGAGCAGGCTTATCTCTTTAATGACTACTGGGAAGATATAGGAACGATAAGATCTTTCTTTGAGGCAAATCTCGCCCTTACTGAACATGTAAGGATGAATCTACTTCCAACATATTATTTAAACATATATACTGATTGTAATATAACTTATGTCTACATGTGTACCTTTTAGCCACCGGCATTTAGTTTCTACGATGCAGCAAAACCAATATATACATCAAAGAGAAACCTGCCACCATCAAAAATAGACAGCTCTAAGGTAAGTAGACAAGCCATGGTACTTCTATGTCTTTCAGTTTTGGCTCAGTTTCTTCTGGATTAACTCTTAAGTTCACTACATGTGAAGCTCGTTGATTCGATCATTTCTCATGGAAGTTTCCTAACCAACTGCTTAATTGAGCACAGCATTGTGGGAATTAGATCTAGAGTAGGCAGTAATGTTCAGTTGAAGGTAGGCAAAACAATTATTTTTCTAAATCATGATGAAAGCATATGACTGTAAGATTATACTATGATTAAAAGCATGGAAACTCTAGGATACTGTGATGCTTGGGGCAGACTTCTACGAAACTGAAGCAGAAGTTGCATCATTGCTTGCTGAGGGAAAAGTTCCCATTGGAATAGGAGAGAACACAAAAATTAAGTAAGATTAACTTACATCTTCACGTGGTTTACCTTAGAAACAGTTCTCATTTGTATCCCTTTCTTCCTTCTTCCTTTCCCTACAGAGAATGCATAATAGACAAAAATGCTAGAGTTGGAAAAAATGTAATCATCGAAAACTCGGAGGTAAAGTTTCTTTTTATTTATAAAAATTCTAACCCTTTCTTTGCTTGCTTATCTCAAATCTACTAATGTAATGGTTTGCAGGGAATACAAGAAGCAGATAGGTCCTCCGATGGATTTTACATCAGATCTGGCATTACAGTAATCTTAAAGAATTCAGTAATCAGAGATGGAGTTGTGATATGATACTAAAACTTGTAAGAAGTAAGAATGCAGAGCCTAAAAGTCAAAACTATATGAATAAAGCAATTTATTTAATAAATTACTCATATAATCTTTTCCATGTAATTAATTAAGTTGCATTAAGCTCATAGTGTTTTGACTCCATGCAAAGTTTATGTGCAGCAAAAATTTCTACTGTACCTACAACATCAGTTCCTCGCAGCTGAACATTAGTTCATTTTCGAATCTTTGCAAGACAAATCTTTCCTCAGATGTTATCAGATTGCTAACAATGCACTTTCTGTCCGAAAAGGGTTTTCGACCAGCTCTTCCAGCTCGATGCAAGTAATCTGTGGCGGTTTGGGGAAGATCAAAGTTGTAGATATGAGTTGTTTCTGGTAGATCAATCCCTCTTGCTGCAATATCAGTTGAAACAAGAAGAAACCCTCCTCCTCGCCGAATATCCTATTGAAGATCAGGAAGGTAAGTAACAAAGTGTAAGCATCCAGGATCAATATACAAGGAAAAAAGAGAACTACATACTGCTAGTGAAGCTGCTCGTGAATTGANTCTCTAGTAAGAGGATTTCCAACGAGCCATCATATGATGTTTTAAGTAATTCAATAAGTAGAGTTGTAGATGGATCATTGCCAGCCTTTTTTGACTTCTCAGACTGAAAATAAGAATCATGAAAGAGTGTTAGATAGTTAGACTAATTGAAGTCAGACGGGGAGTAGAGGTTTTCAAGACCTGCTCCCCGGCAAAAATAATAGCTGATTCAGGTGCATCAGCCTCTAACAATGCGAGTAGTACTTGATGCTTGTTGCTCTTCTCACACACCTGAGAGTTTATACAGACCAGATGAACTAACAGGTGCATATCATGAAAAAATAAGTGGAACAAGTTAAATCTTACTACAAATCTATGAAGAAGGCACAAAGGCATGGGCATGATTGCGTTAACATGAATATGTACAACATCCCTCTGCAGAAAAATGAAAAGAAAAGACAAGCAACATGAATCCCGAGTTTTGAATTGTAATTTGTTAATTTTTTGGGTATAGACTCGGCAAGTACAGCAGCCTAAATCGTTTGATTCATAAACCAAACCTGAACATAATTCAAAGCTAACCTTTGTCCACTTTTGTTGTATACAGTCATGCACAAAATGTTTATGTTGGGGGATGGAGGCGCTTGCAAAAACTGTCTGGCGTTTATCGCATGAAGAAAATGATGTCAAAAGCTTCCGCACAGAACCGACTTGTTTTGATGAGTAGAATAAGAAATCAACCTATCAAGCAAACATCAAAATATATTCCTGGGTGAGAATGTTCTTATAATCATGTTTTCAATGGGCAGAGAAGCCTCTTTATTTGCTAAGAAGAGTAAGCTGAGAAGTAATAACCCATAACTGAGATATTTTTTACCTCATCTACGACAAGAACATTCACCGAGTCAAGTCTAAATATGTGCTTCTCTAACATGTGACACAAACTTGCAACCGTAGCAACCACAATTGCTGGTGGCTCAGCCTGAAAAAATGTTAAACTTGCTAAGACTAAAGAACCTATTTCTCTTAACTTAATAAGAAACCTGACATGTCCAAGTCCAAGTCCAACCTTTAGCCAGCTTTTGTGCCTTCTTAGCATCCCTCCATCTAAGAGAGCCATTACTGTACATCCTTTCAACTCGATATCAGTGGATTTTGCAGCCAACATTCGAGTAACTTTTGTAACCTAAACCCAAGAGGCAACAATTTCAAGTATGTCATAAGAAAGTTACCTAACAGGAAGATTCAAATCAATGCCTAGTCTTACTTGCATGCCGAGCTCCCGAGTGGGAACAACAATTACAGCTTGCACAGAAGAACGTTGAGGATTTATAAGAGAGAATATGTGCAACAGGTAANACTCGATATCAGTGGATTTTGCAGCCAACATTCGAGCAACTTTTGTAACCTAAACCCAAGAGGCAACAATTTCAAGTATGTCAACAGGAAGACTCAAATCAATGCCTAGTCTTACTTGCATGCCGAGCTCCCGAGTGGGAACAACAACTACAGCTTGCACAGAAGAACGTTGAGGATTTATAAGAGAGAATATGTGCAACAGGTAAGTCAATGTCTTGCCTGAACCTGTCTAGATTACCAAAGATAACAACATCTTGAGTACCAAACAGATAGTCAAAGAGAGAAGATTGATGGAAATATGGATGAGAGAATTGACTTGGGCATGGAGTATGCAATCACGGCCTGTAAACAAACTAGGTAGAGCTTCCCTTTGAATATCCGTTGGATATACAAAACCAATCTCCTCCATTCTGCAATATGTAATCACAAATTTCGAATTTTATATTTTCTCAACTCGAATTTCACCGGAGAAAAAAAAAGCTTGCCTTTGCAAAATATGCTCCGGCACAAAACCTTGGCAGATATTTCGTAGAGTCAAAGGAGTTGTTTCAGTGGCGGCGTTGCTTTCGACTTCAGAGAAAGGGTCCGCGACGGCTTGTAGGTGTAGGATCTGAGAGTTAAGGGAGGAGTGGAGAGTTCTGCTTCTCCTCGTCGCAATAGAGAAATTACAGTGAGAGAAAGTAAGCTTTTGTAAACGATGAAAGCGGGAGAGTTTTGGGAGGGGCAAGAGTTGAGGAACAAAGAGAAGCTGCAACGCCATTGATGAGCACCTTCGAAAGAGGATAATGAGAAAGGACTTCCGGCGACGGAGTAAATAAGTTCTTANCAGTTCTTACTTGGATTAAAATTTTACAGAGTTAATAATTTATTTTACTCGACCGTCGAGTTATTTTGGGAAAGAGTGAACAATGGTTCATAATAGGGCTGGACAGAATATTCGTCATATCCCATCTGATTTGATATTTGCCTTGATTCGAACCGAAAAGTCTGGATATCCGTAGCTATTTAAAGCAAAGTAAATATTAAAATTAATTATCTGTATAAAACAAAGCAAATAGCAAATATTAAATTTCAAAAGACCGAATACCCGATCCGCTCCGTATATTACAGATATACTATATACATACATGTTACATCATATAGATTTATATGTTTTTCACATACTCAATATATAGAAATTTTTAAAAAAAAACATAAATGAAAATAAAGGGTGTAAAAGTTCACATGAACTAATAAATACTAAATTAGAAATGATAAAATGGTTTACATTAAAGTAGAAGAAGAGATTTTCTTCGATGTCTTTTACTATTTATAAAAATGAAACAGTCGTTTTCTAATATGTGCGTCTAAATTTTGATCGGTTGTTTAATATTTTATCTAAAAGCTAGTTCATTTTAATTATTTACTACTTATTAGATAATTTTAACATAAATAAAAGAGGGAAAATAAGATGAGTAACTAGAGTTTTCTTCCACATTTCTCCATAATTCGATTTCTAAGCTTTCAACTTCCCCACTACTGATTTCTAAGTTTTCAACTGTTTTTCTCATTGTTATCAAGTGATTATCGATTTCACATTCTCCATTGACAAGAAAATTAAGGTAAGCTTCGGGATTTAGGAATTTTTTAGGGTTTTCTTTCTTTTACAAAAACTGCAAATCCACTCATCATCAATCCCGATTTCATTGGATTTATACTTGTTTTCTCTCTTTTTTGAGTCATTTGCGATTTCCTTTTGCTATATTGACGATTTTGTTAAGGTAACCTTCGAGATAAGTAGAGGTTTCGGGTTTGGGATTGAGTTTCGGGATAACTAGGCAAGCTTTGATTTTTGTTTTGTTTATTTAATTTATGTTATTGGTTGTGGCAGAATCCAAGGATAATGGGACCACGTATGAAGAACCCGAGCTTTCGTCCTCTTATCGGAGACAAGAACCGTGAAGAGTCTTCGGCGGCGGTGGAGAAGGACCGCATAGAGCTTTTGTCGGTGCGGAGGTAGCGGAGGGGGAGGCCTCTGATGCATCGACTGGATCCGAGTCATCTGAAGAGATATAACTAGGGTAATTAGAATAACTATGTTCATGTGGTATAACTAGGTTAACTTGGAGTTACTAGGTTTACAAAGTATACTAGATTAACTTGGAGTAACTACGGATAAGTAGGTTAACTTGGATTAAGTAGGTATAACTCGGGTTAACTTGGTTTATTTTGCAGCTTGGTGAGCCAATGCTGCCGATTGAATTTATGTTCAGACCAGAACAGTTCAAGCACTATCCCAAGATTCAAACACAATATCATTTGAAGGATGCCGTTGACTTGATAAATGGCGTAGGGGGAGCCGAGTTGAAGTGGTTTGAACAGAGTAGACAATTCTGACACTTTTTCCACGTGCCGAAAGAGAAGAAGCATAGACTTTTGGGGATGTGGACACTGCTTGTTCGGACTGTGAAGACAGAGAAGCGATGCGAACTATGGTTCGTGGTAAACGGTATCCCTATTAGATTCTCAATAAGGGAACACGAGCTGTTATGCGGGTTATCGTGTCATCAGTACCCTCCGAATTATAAGGATTTGGGTAGTTCAAAATTCGTGTATAAGCATTTTGGAAAGGGTGTGAAGCCCACCAGTTATCAAGTAGAGCGAAAGTTGTTGTCAATGAAGAGGTCGTCTAATGATAAGTTGAAGATGGCTATATTGTACTTCTTATCAACCTTGTCATTTACGGGCGAGTGAAAAGTGGATGCATTGATTCATTCATAGCTAACATAGTTAATGATTTGGACTTGGTTGAGTCATTTCCGTGGGGAAGATTGACTTTTGATGATACGATCGGTGAGGTGGTCAAGATACTGAACCGATTCACGAATGAGATCAATAAGTCAGCTACCATAGCTGGATTCATAGTGCCACTAGAGGTAAATTGTTTTTCTAAAATTCATAAACTAGGATAATAGAAATAACTAGGATTAACTTGCTTATATATTATGTAGATATCTTGCCATTTGAATGCATTAGTGCATTGAAGGATGCATATCGCGAACGAGTTGAAGCTCCATTCACGGATTGCCCAAGGATGTGCAAGGGAAAATTTTTGGACCATGGCGCCAAAAGATATCATTTATCCGATTTGTAAAAAAAAATTGGGTGTAACTAGTTAGAGATTAACTAGGAATAACTTGGAGTAACTAGGGGTAAATAGAGTCACTAGTTAGAGAACAACTTGGAATAACTTGGAGCAACTAGGAGTAAATAAAGTAACTAATTAGAGATTAACTGGGAATAACTTGGAGTAACTAGAGGTAAATAGAGTCACTAGTTAGAAAATAACTTGAAGTAACTTGGATAACTTGAAATAACTTGACGTAACTTCGTTTAATTTTCAGCAAATCTACAGCATCTTAGAGGCGGAAAAGGATGAAGAGATGATGTTGTCAACGTTGGTAGAAGACAACGCCTTCATAGAATATATGGAAAATGATCAATCCGATCCAATTGTGGACAAATGGGTAGAAATTCTAAAGAGAGAGGATATTTGTTAGGAAGATTTGATGAGAAGAGACATTGATAATAGGATTGAAATCATCAACCTAGATCTTGAAGATGAAGGCCATGAAGAAGAGAATGTGCTTCCACAAGGAAACGTCGAACAAGGATCTCAAGAAGGCTTATCAAGATTGGAAGAAAAATTGATGGGGCGGTTGATTATGAAGAAGAGTCTAACAAAGACTACGGTGACAGTATGGAGTACGGTGAGTTCCATAAAGGTATTTAACAATTTATTTCTTTGATTGCTTTTTTTTACATCTTTTAATGTGTTTTTCTTGGTCAATTAGGGTCACAACATTGGGGAAATGTTGCTGTTTCAGAGGATGAACTTGGAGGAATTGAAGCTGAAACTGAAGGCGAAGAAAATCCCCTTGATGCACTACTCAAGGCTGCGGAAAAAGGGGAGGAACTTTCTAATTTGACTGAGCTTAATAAAGCTGCCGGTGAGAAAGGAGTGGAGGAAGTGATGGAAGAAGCGACGAAGAAATTGGAAGCCGAAGAAGCACCCACTGCTAAAGAGAAGAAAGCCGAGGAAGCCGCTACAAAGGCGAAGAAAGTTGCTGCTAAGAAGAAGAAAGCCGCTGCGAAGGCGAAGGAAGCTGAAGAAGCCGCTGGTAAGGCCAAAGAAGCTGAAGAAGAAGTGGCAAAGGCAAAGGAAGCTAAAAAAGAAGTGGCTGATGTAGATGCTGCTATGTTGGCTGATGTGGCCAAGGAGGTTGTTATGGCTGAGACTGAAGATGCTGCAGTGGCAGAGACTGAAGAAGAAGTAGTAGCAGATTTGGATCAACTGGTTGCTAGGTTGCAACTCGTTCAAGAAGCATCCGTTGCTGCTCTCACTCCTAAAAAGCAGCCAAGAAAGAAGATTAAGGCCACAACCAACCCCTTCAAGAAGCATCAGAAGAAACATGCGCCGCAGAAGAAGAAGCAGGAGCATGAGCATCTTGGAAAGAGAGAACTGAAGCCGAATTATGCTCATGTTGGGTCCTCTTTACACACAAGAGAAGAAGAAGAATTCGAGCTAGATTGAGCATATTCGACGATGGAGAAGATGAAGAACGTGGAGGCGTTGGGTTGGTTCAACGTGAAACCAAGCTGAAAGCTTTGGGTTGGTCTTTCCTTGGTTCGATCAATTGGTATTTAATTACTTTTTACTTTTTTATTTTATCTTTTTAGTTAATTGGAAGGGCAAAATCGTCCCTTCATAAATTCATTAATGAAGAGGGTTAAGAGAGATTGATTTGTCAACTTGAGATTATTTTTAAATGAAAAGGGCCACAAGAGATGTTCACCGGTTATTTTGCTAGGAAAAAATTGCTCATAACGCCCTTTTCTTTTAAAAAAAATTTTGTTTCCTTTATTTTTCAATCAAAAGATATGTCAAATACATTCTTACACTTAATGAATTCATAAATCAGGTACATTCACCCGATCCGATTAAATTTGGGTAATCTAACCTAAAACTAAAATTGAACTGGTTTAGTATACCAAATCCATCAATTTGGATTTCGATTTTTCCCCCTTTTATTCAAAATTCTTAAGATTTCGAGATTAACTTAGTGTTCTTAAGGTTTTTTCATATTTTAAATACCGCAAATCCAGTCTTCCACTATCCCTATTCATCGAATTTATACTCATTTTTTCTCTGCTTTTGTCTCATTTGCGATTTCCATTTGCTATATTGTTGATTTGCTTAAGGTAAGCTTCGAGTTTCTGGGTTTGTGGATTTCGATTTGGAGTTTTTTTTCTTTCGATTTTTCATATAGATTTGTCCTTGTTTTTGTTTGTTGTAGAGAAACAATGGGACCACGTACAAAGAATGCAAACTTTCCACTTATTCAAAACAGAGACGAAGTATAAGCTTCAACGGTGGCGGCAGAGTTACCAGAGGCGGAGGCGTCAGAGGCATCGACGGAGTCAGGCGCAAATTCATTTGAAGAGGTAAGGAATTTTTTTTAGGACTAGAATAAATAGGGATTTATGGGTTTTGGTAGGTTTAGCTAGGTATAACTACGTTTATAGGGTTTAACTTGGTATAACAATTTTTACTCGGGAAAACTTGGTATAACTATGTTTATTGGGTATAACTCGGGGTAACTTGGCATAACTATATTTACAGGACATAACTAGGATAACTTGGCATTCCTATGTTTAGTAGGTCTAACTCGAGTTAACTTGGAATAAATATGTTTATTGGGTATAGGGGTACCTTGGTTTTTTATTGTTTTTTATTTAGCTTGGTGAGCCAATGTAACCACTTAATTTTGGTTCTGACCAGAACTGTTCAAGGACTATCCCAAGATTCAAACACGGTGTCATCTAAAGGATGTCGTTGACTTAATAAAAGACCTAGGGGAAGCCGAGTTAAAGTGGTTTGAAGAGAGTAGGCGATTCCGAAAATTTTTCCACAAGCCCAAGGAGAAGAATCATAGACTTTTAAGGCTGTGGACACTGGTTTTCCGGATAGTGAAGATAGAGAAGTGACGCAAACTATGGTTCATGGTAAACAACACCCGTATCCTATACTCAATAAGGGAAAACGTGTTGTTATGCATGTTAGACTGTCATTAGTAGCCTACGAGCTACAAGGATTTGGATAGTTCAAAATTCATGCAAAATCATTTTGGAAAGGGTGTGAAGCCCAACTGTGATCAAGTAGAGAAAAATTTGCTATCAATGAATGGGTCGTCTAATGATAAGCTGAAGATGATCGTATTGTACTTCTTATTAACTATCATCTATCAACGGGTGAAAAGCGGAGTCATTGATTCATTCGTAGCTAACATAGTGAACAATTTGGACCTAGTTGCTTTATTTCCGTGGGAAAAATTGACGTTTGATGATACGATCAATGAAGTGTTCAAGTTACTGAATCGTTTCTCAAAGGAGATCAATAGGTCGGCTACGATACCCGACTTCGTAGTGCCACTAGATATAAACTTTTTTTCCTCAAATTCATAAACTGGGATAACTGCGTATAACCAGGAATCACTTGTTCATATATTGTGTAGATTTTTCCATTTGAATGCATTAATCCATTAAAGGATGCGTTTCGCGAAGGAATCTAAGCTCCATTTCCAGATTTCCCAAGGATGTGCAAGGAAAACAAATTTAGACCATGGCCCCAAAAGATATCATTTATATGATTTGTACACAAGGTTGGGTGAATCAAATGTATGAATTACTTATGTTGTGTTGATGTGGAATAACTAGGACTAACTAAGATAACTAGGTACAACTAAATGCAGATTAACAAGGAGTAACTAGGATAACTAGTTACAGAATAAATGAAATAGTTTGGAGTAACTTGGAGTAACGAGGAATAATAAATTTTCCAGACTCCGAAAAGCTAGGAATAACTGGGATTAACTTGGAATAACTTGGATTAACTTTGTTTACTTTTCTAGATTTTTCAGGAAATTTCCAGCATTTTGGAGGCATATGAGGATAAAGATGTGATGTTGTCAATACTCGTAGAAAACAACGCCTTCACATAAGATCTAGAAAATGATCAATCTAATCCAACCGTGGACAAATGGGGAGAAATTATGAAGAGAGAGAATATTTGGCAGAAAAATTTGATGAGAAGAGACATTGAAAATCAGTTTGAAATAATCAATCTAGTTATTGAAGATGAAGGTCATCAACAAGAGAATGTGCTTCCAGATAGAAATGTCGAAGAAGAGTCTCAAGAAGGCTTAGCAAGACTGGAGGAAAAATTGTTGGGACGGTTGGACGAGAATAAAAAATATTTGATGAGTAACACTGGATATGAACCAAAGGCTTAGTAGAATGGAAGATTTTGTCTTCAAGAAAAATAAAGCCCTGATGAAGTATGGTATGGATTACGAAGAAGAGTCTCACGAAAGCTATCGTGAAGGTATGGAACACGGCGACTACCATGAAAGTTTTAACATTTTTTCTCTTTGATTGCTTTTTTAATACTTTTTAATGTTTTTGTTTTGGTCAATTAGGGTCACATCGTTGTGGAAATGATGTTGTTCGAGAAGAGGAAACTGGTACGCAGGATGGAGAAGAAGCCCTTGACGCACTTCTTAAGGCTGCTGCTGAGGGGAAAGTTTCTAATTTGAGTGCTCTTATTAAAGATTCTGGTAATAATGGAGTGGATGATATGATGGCAGAAGTGGTGATGAAGGAGTAAGAAGCTACTAAGGTGAAAGAGGCGGAAGAAGCATCGGTGAAGCGTGCGGAAGATGAGACTGCTATTAAGATCAAGGAGACGGAAGAAGCAGCGACCAAGGCGAAGGAAGCCGAAAAAGCGGCTATGCAAAAGGAAGAAGAGGCTGATGCAGCCAGAGTTGCTGATGAGGCAAAAGAGGCTGCTATGTTGGCTGATGCAGAGGCCAAAGAAACAGATGCTGATGTGGTCAAAGAGGTGGAAAAGGTTGTTGTCGCAAAGGACATATGATAGACTTATAATTTAATCCTAAACGACACTGCAAAGAACATATCATTATAGCATAGACAAGGTCGAATACACAAAGACCAGACAGCACCACTTTCAGTTCAATTTCAAATCAAGATAAGACATATTAAATAAATGGTTGTAACTAGATAAAACCGGTAATCAAACTAGCGAAGTTGTAAACGATAAAATAAAAGCGTTTTGCATTCGAGAATTTCACATATATTCAGATTTAAAATCCATAGTTAACATGCATGATTTTCTTTGAAAATAGGTCTCAACATGAAAGACAACAATAGAATAATCTCCTCTTGGAGTATTAAACCCTATGTTCGAATTTTTAGAAACAAACTCTCGCTGTGTCTAACTAATTCAACCATGCATTAATGTTCAGATTCAAAAGCATTCAGGACAATACTCTCGTAAGCAAAAACATTTATTCATCTAGACTATGTCATATATCTAAACCAAATCTCTTTGCGTTTATTAATCTAATATCAATGATCTAGTTAGCTACTCTTCTTCATGCCTTAATAACAAGTCTAGACTAAGAACCTAACAAATTCAATCCTTTATGATAAACTCTAACATTCAAACATGGTTTCCTTGGGAAACCCTAAAACCTAACTATGGAACTACTTAGA
Source organism: Iberis pinnata (assembly GCA_900406425.1). Taxonomy (NCBI): domain Eukaryota; kingdom Viridiplantae; phylum Streptophyta; class Magnoliopsida; order Brassicales; family Brassicaceae; genus Iberis; species Iberis pinnata. The sequence goes on from OVBE01009968.1 coordinate 13,295, forward strand.
CATTGACAAGAAAACACAAATCAATATCAAAGAAGAACTCATAATTAAAAATAGATATTAATAGATAACGAGGGTTCAGAGAAAACTTCTTCCAAATACATAGTTTCAGAATCTCATCTCCTTAAGTAAAAACTTAGAATAAAATAAAGCTTAATCTTAATATCACCTAGCCAAAAGGCTTTTATATTATGAAAGGAAATAAAATAAAATAGGAAAAACTAGATAGGCTTGATGACACATGTGTAAAATAATGGAAATTCTTCAAATTTCTCGCAGGAGGCTGGATTGATCGGTTTGGGCCATTTGGTCGATCTAGATGCTCTGGGTCGGTCTGATTGATCGGTCGATAAGACATTGAATGCAAGTTTTCTCACCCAATTTAACCACTTTAGTTTTTCCATCTCTCTAAAACACATTGTACATAAGATCATAGTGGTTTAGCTAAATTACCGTTAACAACTTCGTAGTCTGACATCTCGTGTGCAACAAAACATTATCATAAGGCACCAACATTTGTGAAGTTGATTTTTCACCAGCACCCTTTTTGTGTCTATTAAACCACTCATAAAATTTTGCAATAATCGCATTAAAAATCAGTAATAATGAATACTTCCTCGCTTCTCTGAAAACACCATTGATAGATTTACCACAGTTTGTGGTGTCAATGTTAAACATTTCCCCTGGAAAATAACATTTAGCACATTTTTTCACATCAACACTTTCGTCTAGATAATCGCCTGCTTTAGGATACTTATTTCTAAAAGCTTCACATAGTCTTATAAACTCAACCTTGGTGTAAGCTTGCGCGCATTCTCTGAACTTCATTGCAAGTGTGTCTTTGTTAACACCATGAACATGTAACTTCACATTCTGTGACAAATGGTGTATATAGTATCCATGCTTAGAACTCGGATAGACTTCACCTACCGTCTTAATGATAATAGCATTTCGATCGGAAACAAACACAAGTTTAGGATCATCTGGCACCACGGTTTTCAACATACTAAGAAACCACCTCCAACTTGCATATTTCTCAGCATCGACTACCCCAAAAGCGAGAGGATAATGGGCATGGTCTGGGGTCATTGCAACAATTAAAACTCCACCATGAGCTGTCTTAAGGTGGGTTTCGTCCATGATGATAACCTTTCTCATGCTTGAAATCCTTCGGTGCAAGCTCCCAAAGCGATGAAAAGATACTTAAAATTTCCTTCATCATCGCATTCTACTTATGTTATTGTACCTTCATTCACTTTCTATAACATTTGCAATTAAGAAGGCAACATCGTAAAAGTCTCCTCCGGACTACCCCACACTTCAGCAACAACTTGTTTTTCCCCTCAAAGCAGTAGAGTATGAAACCTTAACTCCAAATCTCCCTTGAACCAAGTTAATGATATTTTTTGGTCTCAGAGTGTCGAATATGCATGGATAATTGTCATGCAAAATATTTGCAACCAATCTTGGTGTGCCCTTTTGTTTATTCTTCCTTGTTCCAAGAGCACGTATACATCTTCATGTAGGTTCTAACCGTAAAACAATATGAATTCATCAACTTTGCAACTCGAACCGACCATGTGCATGAACTTGCGCGACACTTTAACACGTATAAGTTAGGTCTAGATTTAATTATGTGGACATCAAAACGGTTTTGATGCACAACTCTTTCTAATAAGTCTTTGAATGAATTCATGTTCTCAAATTCCTGATCCACTCTAATATCAAGGTCATCTTCCCATTCCATACTAACAACCTCATTTTCTCGTGCATCACTGATATATTGTGTTTTTGATAGATTTTAGCTCTTGTTTCAAATTCATTTTAGGTAGAATCATTTGCATTTAGCACATATAGTCTGAATTTACATATAATTTCATGTTTCATGTGTTGAAGGTGAATGAAATCAAAATAGAGATCAATTGGATGCAAAAGAGCCAAAAAGGGGACATAATATAGATAAATAAGCCTTAAAGATCAAGCGATTTGGGAATTTTACAATAGAAATTTCATCATGGCATCTTGAATAATATTGTAGTCATGCATTCAAGTTTTCCAACAAGCCAATAATCACCTTAAACTCCCTAGGGAATTGCAAGATATGAGCTGACAAAGTTGTGATCGGCTAGATCCGAGGCTCCAAGTTGTCCGCTCCAAAGATGCATCTTTTACACCAGCTTCCACTGCGATTTAGGAAAA
>OVBE01009969.1:0-15490 GCA_900406425.1 Iberis pinnata
AGTCAAACCGGACGTCATACCGGCCACCTGTATCGGTCAAACTGGCCGGTACCAGTCGCGGAGGAACAAAGCCGATACTTTCCAACCGATACACCCGTACCGGTTGGGATGTATCGGTTGGAATCAACCGGTACCACTTACACATGAGAAGTACCGGGCATATCNTACCGACCAACACGTATTGGAATTAGAGGGCCGGTACCGATATCGGCCAGCCGTACCGGTTGTACCTGCCGATATCGGTTACGAAAAAGGAAAAAAAAATGTATCTTGTTTTAAAAACACATGGAAGAAAAACCTAAGTTTCATTTTCTAGTTTTTCTTAGAACTTCTATGTAAAAACTTTTTTCTACCTTTCTATTAATTTGATTTTCAGTATTCATTTTCTTATATAAATTCTTGTTATTCGATTTCTACCATGGGAAAACATAATTCTAATATGAGAATCTGTGTTTTCTTCATGGGTTGTGAGTAGTTTCATTAAGCAAATGGGCTGAGTAGATTAGGGTGATTTGATGATGAATCTAGATGTTTAAGTTTTACAATCTTTAAATCTTCATACAATAGATGTTCTTAATGCTAGGTTTAACCTGATCAATTGAATCTAGATCATAGGAAAATTATCGCCTGAAAGGTGTTCGATAAAATGCATGAATCAACTTTTGTATTCTAAATGAGGCCTAGCCAAGAGATTGTGTTAGTTAATTTAGTGGTTGAGTATAGATTAGATCTTAATGTTTCTTAATCTTGTGGATTAGTCAAGAGATTGTATTAGTCGCATGTTTAGGAAAAGGATTAGTACCATGAGAGTGGATTACTCTATGAATGGGAATCTTAGACCAAGGATTAGCAGTTAACTGTTAGTATAGAGCACCTAGGGAGTCATTGATCACTCGAGTCGTTGCTTCAGCCCGTTTGTTTAGCCTTTTTATTATAGCAATCTTCGTTTTACATTAAATCTCGTTTTATTCGATAATCACAATCACTTTTAATCGTTTAGACTGAACATAATTCTCATAAGAACTAATTAGTAAATTGCATCTTGAATTGGAATTGACACCTAAATACTACATCGAAAGTCAAGTAGTTAGGATTACTTGCTAGATAGGAGTAAAACCTTTTTATCAGCACGCAACTATATCCAAAAGGTACCAAGCGATTAAACCCAACATGGAAAAAGAGGAGCCCCCTTCAGGAACCTAGGCAACATTACACAAAGGATAGAAGAGGCGGGCGTTCGACCTATGCGATCACTGAAAGCTCGAAGCCACCAGACCTCCCACCTCCAGTCGACAACGACCCAGAAGCCTATTATGACTTCCACAAACAAAACAAGCACCGAATCAAAGAATTCCCCACCTCCAGTCGATTCTCTTAAGAAAGTTTCAGGATGGAGAAATCGGTACCAGTGGAGCAAGAAACAATGACAGAAGGCGCAACGGGAATTCAAGGTTCAGATCGGCAACAAGGGGAAGAGCACCACCGCATGTTAGCATGATCAGATCAACGAGCACTCATACTATTGACGATATGACACCTCCTAGTCGCTTTAGAGACCAGAGCCTGGAAGGCGGTCTCAATGCCCAGACGATGGAGGGTTCGCTGCCAAGAAGACGAGTCAACATACTAATGGGAGGTCTACTATCGTGCAATGATTTGGTGAAATCAATAAGTAATTTAGAGCGACGAACTATACCTACTCAAAAGGAATAAACCGATGTGGTACCAACCTCACCACCATTATAATTCAGTGACCCCGACCTGAGAGGACTAAGCCAGCCTCATAACAACTTCTTGGTCATCGAATTAGTCATCGCCAACACAGAAGTGGCCATAGTCTTGATCGACACATGTAGTTCGGTGGATATCATATTCAAGGATACACTCAAGAATATGGGTGTCAACAACAAGCTTATTAAGGAAGGAAGAAAGCATTTGATAGGTTTCAGTGGAGAAACCGCTCGGTCCACCAGGACGATCAAGCTACCAGTTCAAGCAGGGCGGGGCTCGACCCAGATAGTTAAGTTTCCGACTAACAGAGGAACATGGACGATAAAGGAAATTAACGCATAGCCCAAACTTGTTTCCTCACAAAACATCGGATGAGAGCTTTATAGGTATCGGTGGGATCCCAAGACTCTCAGCTGACATATAACTCGGCACCAGAGTTGGACAAAATTGAACAGATTAGCATTCACGACGAGTACCCAAACCGAACTACTGGATTAGGAAAGCAGCTGGACGCGAACATAAATACCAAACTGATCTCCTTTCTCGAAAGGAATGTCGGTAACTTCGCCTGGTCTATGGAAGATATGAAAGGGATTAGCCCTGCCATTACAACCCACAAGCTCAGTGTAGACCCAACCTACAAACCGATAAAGCAGAAACGACACAAGCTAGGCATAGAGCATTCCCAGGCAGTGAACGATGAGGTGAAAAAGCTTCTGAATGCAGGCTCAATCGCGAGGTCAAGTATCCAGACTGGCTGGCCAACCCGGTTTTCGTAAAGAAGAAAAACAGCAAATAGCGGGTATGCATTGGATTTCACCGACCTCAACAAAGTATGCTCGAAGGATAGTTTTCCCTTGCCTCACATCAATAGATCATGATGCATCTGGCAAATCGAGAAAAGACTGCCTTTATCACGGATAGAGGAACATACTGCTACAAGGTCATGCCTTTTGGTTTGAAGAATGTTGGAGCTACCTACCAGCGACTGGTAAACAAAATGTCCGCAGAAAAACTTGGGAAAACTTGGAGAAATGCTTCAAAACACTCAATTCGTATGGAATGAAACTCAACTCGGTGAAATATACTTTCGGAGTAACGTCAGGAGAATTCTTGGGGTACTTGGTGAATCATAGAGGAATCAAAGCGAACCCACAGCAAATCACCTCTATCCTCGACCTACCACCGCCAAAAACTAAGAAGGAAGTGCAAAACCTTACAGGCTGAGTTACAGTGCTCAACAGATTCATTTCTCGATCGACTGACAAGAGCCTACCGTTTTACTAAATCCTTAAAGGAAACAAAAGCTTCGAGTAGGACCAGAGGTGTGAAGACGCATTCGCCAAGCTGAAAAAAATATCTTAAAACACCTCTCATTCTCGCTAAACCTAAGGAAGGAGAAATTCTCTACTAATACATCGCGGTATCTGAGGTAGCAGTCAGTGGTGTCCTGGTACGAGAAGATCAAGGAGAACATAAGCCAATTTTCTACGTAAGTAAGTCATTAAATATCACTGAGGTGCGATATCCTACCATTGAGAAGGTCGCACTCGCGATGATATCAACATCCAGAAAATTAAGACCATATTTCCAGTCGCATACCATAGTCGTCGTCACCAACCAACCCTTAAGGACCATTCTCAGCAGCCCGAATCAATCAGGAAGGTTAACCAAGTGGGCGGTCGAGCTCAACGAATATGACGTAGAGTACCAAAGTCGCACCAGCTCTAAGTCCCAGGTCCTTGCAGACTTCATAGCCGAAATACCATCCCAGCAAGGCGATGATGTCCCGCAGCCAGGAACATGGAATATTTATGTAGATGGTTCTCGCCAAAAGGAAAGGTCAAGAGCAGACATTCGACAAGAGTTTCCAACGGGAGAAGTCCTCGAACAAGAATTTCGGTTCCAATTTCATGCATCAAACAATGAAGCGGAGTACGAAGCGCTCTTGGCCAGACTGTGTCTCGCCAAGAGCCTCGACGCCCTAAGGGTACAAGTTTATTGCAATTCACAGCTCGTCAACAGCCAGTTCAGCGGGGAATATGCCTTTAAAAATGACTGGATGCTCCAGTATCACCAAATAGTGCAGCAAAAGGCCAACAAATTTGAAAGTTTTGAGCTAACCAAAATCCCGAGGGAAGAAAACCACCTCACCGACTCCCTGGCTAACATAGTATCAACACACAATGGAGTCCTCAGAAGAACCATCCCGATGGAATACATTGCTACGCCAAGCATCACTAGCGCAGTGATCAGTACCATCCATGACCTAGTATTCTTAGAAAGACAAGACACACCTCCTAAGCCAGACTAGTGGATCGAGATAACAGATTATATTCTCACAAGAACGGAACCGGACGACATGTGGAAGGCATGACGCCTCCGAGTAGAGGTGGCGAGATACACGACCGTAGATGGACAGCTTTACAAGCGATCCGCATGAGGCATCATGCTACGCTGCATCCACGGGGACGATGAGCAGCAAGTACTCGCCGAGCTACATGAGGGCGACAGAGGAAGCCACTCCAACGGGAGGTACCTGGCGCTGAGAGTAAAGAAGCACAAACACTATTGGCCGATAATGCTTCATGACAGTCAAGAATACGCTAGGAAGTGCGAGAGATGTCAGCGACACAGACCAATAAACCAAGCACCTACTGAACCACTCGACGCATCTGCAAATCCCTACCCGTTCATGAAATAGGGAATTGATGTAGTAGGACCTATACCAGTCGCTACAAAAAAGCACAAATACCTACTGGTGATGACAGATTACTTTATAAAATGGGTTGAAGAAGAGTCGTACTCAGCTGTAAATGCCAAGCAGGTGAGAATATTTCCCAGCACATCGGCAACACAACCCTCAATTTTCATTACCTCAGTAATAATCTTTAACTAACACTTGAGATATATTGTGAAAATTACCGCAGGTGCAAGATTTCATCTGGAAACACATAATTTGTCGACACGGTATCCTGTATGAGATCGTAACCGATAATGGAACCAATTTCTGCGCTAACACAGTCAAATGTTTCTGTGATAGGTGGACGACACCCTTTGCGACTACTAACTAGTCCACGATATTCTCAAGGAAACGGACAGGCTGAGGCGATCAATAAATCCATCGTCGACAGACTCAAGAAGCAACTAGAATCTAAGGAGTTGTGGGTCGACGAGCTAGACGGTGTTCTGTGGTCTTATCGAACCACGCCAAGACACTTGACGAATCAAACCCCCTTTTCCCTAACACACTTAATTGAAGCGTTATCCCCCTCCGAAGTAGCCATTTTCACCCTTCGCCGAATTATGTTACCCGAAAACGAGGAAGCAAACAACGATATGTTACTTGAGTCACTCGACGACGTAAAAGAAATCAGGGACTACACCCTTGTACGACTGTACACCTACCAGCAAGCGATGATGTGCTACTATAATATGGGTGTGAAGCAAAGAAGATTTGACGAGGGGGGCTTAGTCTTAAGGATGAATTACGGAAACAAAGCTGAAGAAAATGCAGGCAAGTTGGGAGCTCGGTGGGAAGGACCGTACAAGATAACAAGGGTCGTCAAACCCGGAGTGTACAAGCTGGAAACAATCGACGGCAAGCCAACCCTGAATTCTTGGAATGCAACCAAGTTAAGGAAATTCTATTATTATGACTATTTGTACTGTGAACTACGATATGACTTAATCCCTAATATCAGGGTACGTAGGCAACCTGTATGGGTGCAGCTATTTCACTTAATAAAATCATTTTGTTTCTCAGTTATCGAGCAGTCAACACGTCACTAAAACTGAAAGCCGAGTTACGACTCACATATATCTTACTTATACATAGATATGTCGACGAGACCAAAGTTGTCTTATCTTGGCTACATAGACCAACAAAACGACGAGGTACAACTCGCATACTCATAAAGATGAGTATCATTGAGGGTCAAAGTAACTTTCTTCGAGCTAAAATCTCATTGATAAAAGCCGAGTTCCAAATGGCGTACTCCTAAGAAAAGTATACGATGAGACTAATGATCTCGTCCGAAGACCATGGGCGCGAGGTGCTGATCTGCTGGTCGCATAAGTGTTCAGCCCGCACAAGGAAGCTAGAGTAACATTTCATCTTAATAAACAAGAGTAAAAAAACGTGTTAAGAATTCTACCGAACTAATACTTTGTCATTATCATAAGAAGTAAGAGAGTTACATCATTTTTGACAAAGAAAAACAAACCAACAACATCTCGACAAGATACTATTTTAAGCAACCCACCACGTACAACAAGAAAGACAAGGCATTCGCCAAAATACACATAAAGAAAGAAATAGAGAGCTACAGAGAAAGCAGCCTAGCACCAGACATTGCAGATCCTAAACCTAAGAAAACTACGAAACCTTCTCCAAAGGCTCAACGACCTTAAACCCTCAGCATCGAAGGAACATCAGGCTCAACTCTAACAGCAGCACCATAAGCCAGCCGAGACGATTGAATCAGGTTAGAGCCATGCTCATCAAACACAGGCGTAAAGAAGAAGTCGTCATCCGACACCTCGGTTATGTCCAGCTCATTAAACTCGGCTTCATATTTGGCATAGTCAGCCTCCAACAGCGACATGATCTCTGCAGAAATCACCCCATGTTTGGCTACTATATGGCAAACACATTTTAGAGTCCCCTAGGCTTGGCCGATGAGCTGGATGGTAGGGTCGGTCCGATTACGATCGTCGAAGTGACGATGAAGCTTTTCAAGTTTTGTCATGCATTCTATTTGAGTTTCTCACCGAACGAGCGCGACATGTGAGGCTCGAGATAGACAGAGCTGCTTCAACTTAGTCTCTTGTAGCTTCTCGAGTTTTAGATATGGTGCTTTACGCTCGGAAAACTCTACACCGACCTGATCTCGGGCTGCTTCCAAATTCGCACACTCTGCATCGGCTTTCTCTTTTGCAGCTTCGGCCCTCAGGTCCGCAAGCTGCTCTGTAGCAGACTTCACCATTACATCCATCTGGAGCTTAAAGCGGGCGACTTTGGTGTTCACCAAAGCTGTTTTAGGTGACTGGCTGTAACCTTCTTCTTCCCATGGCCAACTAATTTTGAGAGACAAACCAGCTCGTCTTCATTGCTGCTCAGAGTTTGCATCTTGTTTTCATAGAACGCAACGAGCTTGTTTGTCGTTGCTAAAGTCTAAAAAGTTGTAGGAATCAGCAAATCGGCCCATGTGGATCTAAAAAAGAAAAACAAGATTGGAAATAAAGGCACTGCAATAACTTGACACGCTTGTCGAGATAGGGCTTCATAGATTTCTAACGACATCATCCTATCAATCAAAGGGAGGATCAAACTATTAGAACCAAGACGACTTACGAAACCCACGCAAGCAGGCTTGTCTAGCACCAAAGGTGTACCCTTGCTAACATACAAGAACGTTAAATCCAAGGCGGCTTGCGACAATTTTGAGCTTGGGAGCCCTCCGCGTCCCCTTCCATCTTGGGATGCTCCTCTGTAGCTTCCTCATCATCATCATCACCAAGAAGATCCTCCACTTCTTGGGCAAAGTCCCCTAGCCATCCGTCCTCAAGGCCCACGTCCGCATTCATCTGGTTGAGAATTTGAGAGACTGTCGGGCATCACCTGACACCTTGGCATATGGTGGGAATATGAAGTTGTCAGCAGGAATGTTGTCCTCACTAGTAGGATAATCCTCAACAGGAACACCGTCACCTAACACATGCTCTTCAACTGGAGCATCTTCCCTTCTTTCTTGTTCCTTAGTAGGAACACTCCCCAGATTCGAATCCTCTGCCAAATCAACGATGATTAGGTCGACGCGAGGGTGATCCCGGTTATATTGGCGCCTCCGCTTCCTTTTTAAAGGAGAACAAGCATCCTCGCTGCCGGTGGAAGCAGATGCCACGACATGCTTCTATCTCAAAGAAGAAGACTTTTCTAGTTCGGCTGAATAGTCGACAAGTGGCTTTGGATGACCCATTTTCTTATTCTTGATTGGGAAGGCGTTAATCTCCCAACTAACTGAATAAAGCAACATATCAACGTCACAAAAATTGGAATAGTCAATAAAGTGTAAATTTTACTCTCGCAATCATACCTGCGTTGATGTAGGGGACACTTTCATGGACGTGCTCGTAGTCAAAAATAATGATTTCGACTATTCCAACAGAACAAATCCTCTTGATTTCTTCTAGGAAATTAGAAGGGAAAGGACCAGAATCGCAATGCAGATCTGCAGACAAGTAACACAAACACCAATTTAGATCAACACATCACAACTTACAGCTCGATCTTTTCTAGGTGGTATCTACCGAAGGTGTCTGCCCACTTCCTCTTCAAGATTCTCCCTATGTCACCTACTGATTCTGGTATAACTTTTAGGAACAAGTACTTCTCTTTCCAATCATAGATCTTCGTGTCCGCCTTGGTGTTAATTAACTTGTACTTGGATTTGAAGTTGATGTAGACGAAACCAGTGTTCAGTTTCGTTTTCTTCTGAGTAATCGGGTTGATTGACGATATATTCTCCAAGTACCAAACGCCAACCACAACCCCATATTCTCAACCAAGCATGATATCTTGTGATTTTGATGCATTTTACCTATTGTTTCACCTTCATTTAGGGTAGATTCACTAGCATTTAGGCACACATAGGTTGCATTTGCATTGCATATCATAGATTCAGGTGGTAGATTCGAAGAAACCGGAATCAAAGATCAAAAGGAGTGCAAAAAATGATAAAAGAGATGAAAGCAAAACATATCAGACTCCATAGAGGTTTATCCAAACCGCTATGAGCATATCGGGCAGGAGCAGCGGTTTATCCAAACTGCTCTGAAGAAAAAGTTTTTCCAGGCGCTGGCAGCGGTCTGCCATAGCGGGCAATCCAGACCGCTATGGTCAGAGACAGAACATACCGGGGTATCATACCGGTTTATCCAAACCGGTATGGTACGCAGAAGTCAACATTTTCCAAGTTTTCAACCTTTTTCTACCCATGTTTTAGTGGGTTAACCCAAAGTGTTATGGGTTAACCCAAAGGATATTAGAAGCACTATAAAAGCTTTTACCCTAATTTTAAGGAGACTAAGCTTTGTTTTTTAGACTCTTTTGTAATCCTTTGATCTTTTATGCTATTTTGATTGTTAATTTCTATCTCAAATCTTCTTATAATCATGTTCAATCACATATCTACCATTAGATTTTGTGCTTTCTCAATGATTAGTGAGTAGTAACCTTTAAGTAAATGGTTGGGTAGATTAGGGAGATTAGATGAAGGATTGGGGTGTTTAGGTATTGTTATTCATAAATCTTCTTATAGATGATGCTCTTAAGGCTAGAATTGACTTGATCATTCATTCCTAGAAGTTAGGAAATTTGTGCCCGAAAAGTGTTCGACAAAATGCCGGAACCAATCTCTATAAGCTAAATGAGGCCTAACCAAAGACATTTGTGTTAGTTAGTTTAATGGTCAAGATAAATTGAATCTTAATGTTTCTTAACTGTGTAGTTTTTCAAGAGATTGTTTAAATTTCATAATTAGGAAGAGGATTAGTGCCATGAAAGTGGATTAGTTTAGGTTTTGAAATTTATGCCAAGGATTAGCTTAATAGTTAGAATTGAGCACCACATGAATTCATTTGATCTCCTAAATCAATTGCCTAAACCATTTGCTTAGCTTTTTATATTGATTTCAAGTTTTAAATTTCAGTTGACTTTTCTTGATTGTAGTTGGCTTTTAGTATTTTGACTTTTGGCTGACTTTTGACTTTTTGTTAAATTCAAATGATTGAACCTATTCAATTATGTTTGGTTTAGACTAAATGTAGTTCTAATAGGATTAATGTGTTAACCTCTACCTGAATTTGGTCGATTTCTTAAGTTTTACAATGATTGGTCATTGAACTTGAGTATTTGTTTAACAAAGTGAAAAATCTTGTTAATCAAATTGGCACCGTTGCCGTTTTCAGGATTGTTTTAACCATTACTTCTCTGAATTTGTTTGGGACTAAACTACTTTTCTTTTACTTTACTAACCTTTTGCCTTTCTTTTGTTTGTGCATTTCAGGTGTATGAACCTGAGAAGCAGAGGTCCTACAGATTTGACTCCGTTTGTTGAAAATATTCGGGCGCTTGAACGCCATAACACTAGGACTCGAAGGGAACAAGAACGTCTTGCTCACATCCAACTTTTGGATTTAGCTATGGCAGAGAACAACAACAATGTTGGTAACAACAATGTCCACCGCAACATTGGTGCTAATGATGCTCTTAACCGACATGCCCAAAGGACCGATATTCGCCCACCTCCCATTGCGAACAACAACTTTAAAATCAAGTCCAGCTTGATCTCCATGGTTCAAAATGCTTAGTTCAATGGCCTCCGAATGAAGACCCCTTGGATCACCTAGACAATTTCAACATGTTGTGTGGAACAGTCAAAGTCAATGGTGTAACTGAAGAAGCATTCAAAATGCGGTTATTTCCTTTCTGTTGAGACTTGGGACGCTTGCAAGAAGGCGTTTCTAACCAAGTTGTTCTCAACTTCTAGGACCACAGGACTGAGAAATGAGATTTCAGGGTTTGTTCAGCTTGGCAATGAGTCCTTTAATGAAGCTTGGGACCGCTTCAAGGGGTATACACTTCAATGCCCACATCATGGCTTTTTCGGAGAGAGTCTCCTCAGTACTCTCTATAGGGGCCTTGCACCTAAATACAGAATGATGTTGGACACTGCCAGTTAGGGCAACTTCTTTGGGCAAACTGAAGCTGATGGTTTAGTACTTGTGGAGAACTTGGCTCAGAGTGACAGCAACTACGGTGAGGATTATGATCGTTCTAATCGTGATGTGGGTAGTGATTCCGGTTACAAGAAGGATCTCAAGTCTCTTGAGGATAAGTTGGACAAGATACTTCTTTCTCACCAAGGAACTGTAAACTTTGTTGGTGATGTTCAGGAGGATTACCAACAACAACAGGAGGATTCTTAAGAAGAAGTGGCTTATGTGAGTAATCAAGGCTATAATCAGGGATACAACAACTACCAGCAAAACCCAAATCTCTCCTACCGCAATCCTAATGTTGTCAATCCTCAGGATCAACATTATCCACCGAAGTAGCAACAGCAAGGTGGTTTCCAACCAAAACAACAGTTCAACAATCAAGGTGGTTTCCAACACAAACCCTAATACTTCTCCAAGCCACCGGGTTTCTCAACTCCCCAGGCCACTCAAGGAGGCTCCTCGTCCAATGTCCAGGACCAAACCAACCAGCTTTTAAGGCAACTCTTGGAAGGTCAGGGCAAGAGTGCAATTGAGTTTGGTGTGTTCAAGAAGGACATGACTGCTAAAACTGCTGATCTTTACGCGAAGATTGAGAGCATGGCCTCTCATTTAAAGGCTCTCGACAACCAAGTCGCCCAGATCGCTTCTTCTTCACAGCAACCAATGGGAAACCCTACCGGTAGTTCGACCTCAAGCAAAAAGGAGTATGCTAATGGCATCACCATACAATCTCTTGTCGTGGCATCCACCCATGTTCTCAATGGGGATATTGAGAAGCAAGTTGGGGGGGGGGGGGNATTGGTTAACTCCAAGGAAAAAGGGAAAGAGACTTGTGAAGATTCCCCACCAAAAGCACCAGTTTTTGAGCCATCCCCTTATGAGCCATAACTACCATTTCTAGGAAAGTTCAAAAAGGAGTTGATTGTGAAGTATAGAGCTCAATTTGAAGAGAACATGACAGAAGTGGAAAAAGGAATGCCGACCATTGAAGAGTTCTTGAAGGATGCAATTAGGAAGAAGCTGAAGACCTTGGAAGAAATTGTGAAGCTTACACATGAGCTTGATGCAAGCTAGGAATGAAAATCCAAGAGAGGTAACTCCTAAAAATCTCAAAGATCCGGGAAGCTTCACTCTTCCTTGTAGTTTGGGACCTTTTGCGTTTGAGAATAGCTTATGTGACCTTGGTGCAAGTGTGAGTCTCATGCCACATTTGGTAGCAAAGACGCTTGGTCATACATCTTTCAAACCTTGCAGAATCTCCTTAATGCTTGCGGATGGATCCGTAAAAACTCCACTTGGATTTATGGAGGACATTCCAGTAAGGATAGGAGACGCAAAAGGTGGTCACTGATTTTTTTGTAATTGATGTGAAAGAATAACTCACAAACCCTCTTATTCCGGGAAGGCCTTTCTTGGCCACTACTGGAGAAAATATTGATGTGAGGAAAGGACGAGTTGAAGTTCATCTTGGAGAAAACTATATTCAGAGATATGATATCAAAGCAACAAAAAGATGCTCTTTCAACTTAGTGTCTAGGAGAAGCTAGCAATGGTAAGACTAGTCTCAACGGTGAAGAGAAAGAATACAAAGCTTTGGACGGATCGTCATGGGAGTTGATTGATGATAGAGGATATAACCTTCCTCCGGATCCCAACCAAGCTTGATTAAAAAAGCAAAGTCAAGCTTAGTGACTTTAAACAAGCGCGCTTGAGAGGCAATCTCATGTTATCCTTTTGTAAATATCCTTTTGATCAGTTTTAATTTTTCGTTTTTCTTGCTTTAATAAGTTGGGAATGTTGATTTGATATGGTATGAGCATTTTAGGTGTGGAAAAATGACTTATACAATTAGGTGGAAAAAGTTTGAGGATGATGTAGTGAAATGAGACCATAGCGGCCAATCATACCAGGCAATCCAAACCGGTATGATTCAAATGAGGTCATAGCGGGTAAAGATAGCGGCGAAGCTAGACCGGCATGAGGATGCGATTTTTCCAGGGAGATCCAGCGGTCTGGAGTACCGGGCAATCTAGCCTGGTATGCTCATAGCGGGCAAGCGTACCGGTTTATCCAAACTGGTACGGGTAAGAAACTTTTGATTTCTCTTCTTAAATCGAATTCGCTGAAATTGAATCGGGTTTCATAACAGGTTTAGCTCGATTTTGAGGACTCTCTCTCCTCCCCCTCACTTCACTCTTCACGATTTCTTCAAAGCTTTGAGAGAAAATTTTCAAAACCCTTGATTTCTCACTCAAATTTTCAAGCACTTTCTCTTGTTCTTTGTGTTAAACTCAGATTTCACCATTCTCTTTGCTCAATCTTGCTAGTTCTAACCCATTCAAGCAAAGGTATACTCTCAACTTTCAATTTTTGCAACACTATTCACTCATTCCGAAAATTTTGATTTTTCTCAAGTTTTTGGATTGTTGATTGTCTCTAGGTGTTAAGAAACCATTGGGTTACGAAATATGATTAGAACTCTATGAGATTGGCCTTCAATTCTTGAATTTATGGAAATTTTGATGATTAGGGTACTTGAGAACTATTAGAAGGGGAATGTTGGAAAATTGTTAGTTTGATTGTTCTATGGTTGATAGTTTGAACTCTCACCTAATTGAAGGACTAGCTAAGTACTTAGAGTTGCCAAATTTTTTATTGAAGCTTAAATGTTTGAATGGTCGAAAGGTTTGTGTGAATGGAGTTTATGAGAAATGATGATTACAATCTTGAATTAACACTTGTGGTGTGCACATTCACTTCTTTGAGTATGGATGAAAATTGGTAATAACCTTAATCTTGTATTTTGTAGACAAAAATCATGGCACCCAAAAATAACACTTCTAAGCTAACAAAAGAGGATAAGGGAAAGGCAATTGCTGTTGAAAAAAGAGAATCCTAAGCATCTAAGAACGGATCCTATAATGCGACCGGGGGAATAACCATCAATGAACCAACCAATGCACAATCCTAACGGAAACAACAACCCAGTAGAAACTCTCAAACTAGTCGGAGAGCCGCCAAAGAGGCCGAAGAAGAACTTGGAAATGTTCAAGAAACCATGCCGCATCGACATGTTAACCGGCCTTCCTTGATAAGGGACGCTTCAAAATAGCCTTTCAAAGAAGAATTACATGAAGCTCCCATGGAGATGAATTTCGTTGCATCAATATTTCCGGACTCGAAAACTCTAAAGATGCTCAGGAACTATGATGATGTTGAAACTCTCCTCAACATAATGGGAATCGAGAACATCTTGCATATGCAGTTTGATTCTTATAAGGAACAAACGTGCAAGTTCCTGGCTACATTGGAGGTTGTCCATTACGAAGGACGAAGTGCAAACTTAGATGGAGGAGGCCGAATCGAGTTCAAGGATTTGGAAGATGAGACTCATGTGATGACTTTTAGTGAGTTGGGGGCGATTTATGGTTTCATGTGCAATGGTTGTGATAATTTTAAACGGGCGGTTGGAGAGAATGAGTTAATTTGGAAGATAATTGGTTCAATAAGGTTCACTCCAGCAGTTTCAAAGAGCGTTATCATCCGTCATCCGGTGGTTCTGTATGTCCATAAGGTCCTTTCACACTCCTTCTTTTCGAGACGTGAGACGGGAAGTATCTTGGATAATGAGCTGAAGTTTATGCGGTTAGGACTTGCTCCTCTCATTCGTGCCGAGAGGAACAATGAAAGACTTTTTCCGAGTTTGGATGAATGCCGCCGAGTATAGTGAAGGTATTTGTGGAGTAGTTGTTGGTACTATGGAATTGGGACTGGACTCGGAAAAACAAGACGCCTCAACTCAGTATAGGAGGATGGATAACTCCAATCTTGACGTCTTCCGAGATTGCACTTCCCGACGATGGAATCGCACCAAAGTTCATGAACATCTCATATCTCAACAAGGCGCAATTTTTAGTGGGGAAGGTGAAGGTGCATCAAGCCTACCGGTATGTCTACAAGTTCACTAAAGAATCGAGGGGCCTTGCAACAATTCTTCTCCCAAACACAGAGGAGACTTCTTTCGCGAACTGGTCCAGCATTCATTTCGTACCAACATGCCTTTATGACCCAACACAAGAGGTGCCAATGGAGCATTTGTATCAAACTCAACATCCGGTACCCAAACCTCCTCTTCTAAGCGACGACGGAACTGTATACGGGCCCTCCCGATACTACCCCAGTCCTTCTTCAATGCCACTCAACCCCGGTCCTTTACAAGACCTTTACTTGGAGAAAAAGAAGATGAGCCGGTGGAGTATGTTCCAAGACCGAACAACAAGGAAGCTAGTGAAGCAAGTGAAGAAGTTGACGGCAATCATTCTCAAGGGTACAACGTGCCAGAATTACGGAACCTATGTCCACTTCGACCATCAACCCTTATCGCGGCAACCCGAGGATCAAGAGATGCATTCGACCATGGATGCGGACGATGACTAATTGAGTAGGCAGAATTCTTATCATGGCAAAGCAAGCTCCACATAAACCGCATTCCAACCCCGGAGTTCGGTAGATGAATCGGGCCAAAGACAAAGACACCGGCGAAGAAAAAGAGTGCCTACACCACCACCGCCTCAATCCGAAAATGAGTCCCCTCCTTTCTCCTCCGATGAGGAGCCGTTTGATCCTGGTTTCAACTATTATTGAGGTACCACCCGTTCTCATTTGTACATATTCGCATTTCAGCTTTTATTTCTCCTTTTGTCCCTTCTTCCGACTTTTATTACACACAGGGACCGTGTGATTTAAGTTTGGGGGAGGGACCGTAGCTAATCTAGTTTCGATTTTCCTCTTATCATGCATCATTGCATAGTTAAGGTTTTCAACAATCCCTAAAAATCAAAATTTTTTGAAATTTTCTAAAAAATGCATTTAGTTTCGTTTCATTCTCTTTTAGGTTGCATCATATGCATAGGAAATATATGATGAAATTGCCTTGTAAGTATGTTTCTTCGCTAGTTGGAATCATTGCCCACAT
>OVBE01009970.1:0-15489 GCA_900406425.1 Iberis pinnata
TAAGAACCTATCAATTGTTATCCCCTTATGATAAATCTAACAATCAAACCTAATTTCTTTGGGAAAACCCTAAAACCTAACTAATGAACTATTCAGACATTGACAAGCAAACACAAATCAATATCTTTGAAGTACACATAACAGATAAGTATAGATATTAAAAAGGGTTCAGAAATCTTCTCCAAACACAAGGTTTGAATCTCCTCTCTCTTAGTAAAACTCTCCAAAATAAAATAAAGCTTAGTTCTAAAAACCTAAGATATAATGTATTTATAGTCTGAAAAGTAAAATAGACTAAAATAAGGAAATTGGATAAGTTGAGGACTTGATTTGCAAAATTTGGAAAACTTCATATTCTTCTCGGGGGAAGTGCTCGATCGGGAACATGGTTGCCCGATCAAGCATCTCATAATATTGCCCGTTCCTTCTTCTTCTAGCCCGATCGATCTTCTTCTCCGGACTTTTCCAGGAGGTTTTTCCTAATCGAGCAACTATGTTGCCCGATTGCGCATCTCATAAAATGCTTGCCCGATCGATCACTTTGTCTGCAACTTCTGAAATCTTCTAAAATCTTCTGAAATGAATCATCTTGCTCCGACACGACCCGAACACCTAGAAACATGAAATTCTACCAAGTATGCAAGGAAATCACTCAGAATAATGCAGAATAACAGACATGAATGCCCACTATTATGCATTAAAACCGAGTAATATCAACTCTCCCAGACTTAGATCTTTGTTTGTCTTTAAGTAAAGCAAGATTCAGTCTGGAGAAGAGGTTTGAAATGGACCACACAGAAACTCACAAAATTTCAAAAACCATAAGCATAGTTTCAAATCCAAAAGACACCAATCTCAAACAACTACTTTGATTTAATTGTTTACCACCACTAAACTAATAACTTGTTTCCTACTCTAAATCTCAAATCAATCAAGTATCAAATCATATCAACTATCTCTTTAAGTTCATTTAAGTTCAGGTACATGCATTCTCACCTATGGTATATCAATCAAATTACTCAAGTACCTCTTCTATCGAAATACCCATACCAAACAGAGCACCAACTGACTTCCGGTCCTGATTCTTTTTCTCTCTTTCTTGCTTTTTCTTTTTCTTATCTTACTGCTTTTCTCTTTTATTTTTTTCTTTTCTTCTCACTTCTGCACTTTTCTTTCTTTTCTTTTCATTCTTTTTTTCTTTTCAAGTAGAAGACAATTCGATGGGGTTGACTACGGACTTCTAGGTAACGCTTTCATTCTGAACCATTTTCTTTTATTTTCTGAAGGAAGAGAGAGAAAGGACACAGACCGTACTGAAATAACTTGTCGGTTTTACAGAACACTGAATAGCAAGGTACCTAATTCTCAGAGTATATCAACACCATAAGCAAGAATAATTCAGATTTATATTAAGTCCTATCATGGCAGAGCTAGCACCAAATCATCAATAACTCAAAAGACCAGAACTTTCAGAAACAAATCAATCAGTAATGGGGTTCCAATCCTAATCTTACCAATTCATCTAAGTCAGTAATCTAGAGAAATCAAAAACCATACCCACACTTAGTTATTTATCATCATTGATTTTGATCATTGTTCCTTCGACTCGATAGACTCAGCTAAAGTAAAATGAAAAATTTGAAAATTTTCACCAAAAAGATAAAACATCAAAACGTAGTTAGTATCATTACACCCTCCCCCAGACTTACTTCACACCTTCCCGGTGTGAAAATAAATCCAAGAGAAGGTATAGAAGTAACCAGAATCAATAGAAAAGTCTGTAATGAATGAAAGTAGATAATAAAAACTATATGAGTTCAAGGGAAAGAGATATACTAAAGGTGAATTGCTCACAAATCTGTTCTGAACTCCTATGCCTCATTTGCTATGCATGCAAAAAGAACAAACACTCAAGAGAAGTGTGAGCAATGGTTGAACAACGATTGAGCAATGATAGCTTAAAAACTAACAAGAATCAGTTATAGGATAAACCATTAAAGGCATTATGATCGAGCAATACTAATAAAAAAATCAGCAAGAATCATATATAAGAGGCATCATTCAGAATAGTTAACAGCAATCATTCTAGTATCACATAATCAATTGGTAAGTAAAGAGCAATGATCAAGCAATACTAATTATAATTAGTAAGAATCAAGAAGTACTTAACGAAAAAAACCAATCGATCATGAATCTAAAATCAAATCAAGTCAAAACACAAGAAAGATGGTGAATGGTGAGCAATGATCTAAGCAATATTAATCAAAATTAGAAAGAATCAAGAGAGAAACCATCCAAATAACCAACAATTCAAGTGAGAAAGATGAGTCTTGAGACTAGATAAGAGATAACCCGGAATATCTTGAAGAACTTTCACCAGTAATAACCTGAAACACTTTAAACTCAAAACTAAAAATAAGTAAATTAGGACTAAAAACTGACTCAAAGTTGAAAAACAACTAAACTAGACTCTAAACAGTGGGTTACCTCCCACTCAGCGCTTTGTTTAATGTCACTTAGTTTAACGGTACTTACCTTTAGGTTGGAATATAATCAACATCCAGCGATGTTCCATAATAGGCTCCAAATCCAGACACCTTGAGCTGCAGAACCTTGCCCATCACACCTTTTGCAACATCAATCCATTTCTTTGAACTCCAGGGTGAGTAAAACTCTAAACTTCGAGAAGGGCTTTGAGAACCCCTTGCTTTTCACCTTATACTCTATTGTATCCCCAATTATTGCTTGAGGGATCAAAGCTACTTGAGACTCTTTCTTTACCTTCTTTGGTTCCACTTTCACCTTCTCCTTAACCTTATGATTGTCATTCCTTGTTGAGAATTGAGGCTCTTTGTGTAAGGTTTCAGCAATTACACACTTAGGATCTGGTTCTATATGAACTCCATGCTTCATCTCTTCCTCTTTCACCACATTTAGCCTGAATACCCCTTTTGAAGGGATCGCTGGATAGAAAACCCGCTTATTGATGTTTTTCATAGATATACGCTGATTGGGTAGGTCAACAACAGCTCCTACGGTTGCAAGAAAGGGTCTTCCGAGAATCAAAGGATCATATGCTATGCCTGCAAAAAGAACAGATCAATGTAGTAAAGTATAGGGTCAAATCCCACAGAGACCAGAAAGTACACGATTTAGTAAAAACTCGAATCAAGCTAAAGCAGAATAATAAGATTGGTTGTGATCGAAATCAAAACGGTGAATTAAAGCGGTTTTAAACAATGAAATAAAAAGCTTTAGGAATCAGGGAATCCATAGGTAGTCAGGTTTAAAAGTCAAACTATCATGCTGGGATTTTGTTTGAAAATAGTTCTCAACATGAAAGACGATGATAGAATAATCTCCTCTCGGAGTATTAAACCTTATGCTCAAATTATCAGAAACAAACTCTCGCCGTTTTTTAAATAATTGATTATGCATTACAGTTCATATTCAATTGTTCACAAGAATTAAGGACAATACTCTCGCAAGAAAGAACACTTATTCATCTAGACTAGATCCAACTTCTAAACCAAATCTCTTTGAGTTTATTAGTCTAATATCAATAAACTAGATGGTCAGTCTAATTCATGCATTAATAACAAGTCTAGACTAAGAACATATCAATTTTATCCCCTTATTATAAATCTAACAATCAAACCTAATTTCTCTGGGAAAATCCTAAAACCTAACTAATGAACTACTCATACATTGACAAGCAAACACAAATCAATATCTTTGAAGAACACATAATAGATAAGTATAGATATTAAAAAGGATTCAGAAATCTTCTCCAAATACAAGGTTTGAATCTCCTCTCCCTCAGTAAAACTCTCCAAAATAAAATAAAACTTAGTTCTAAAAACCTAAAAGATAATGTATTTATAGTCTGAAAAGTAAATAGACTAAAATAAGGAAATTGGATAAGTTGAAGACTTGATTTACAAAATTTGGAAAACTTCATATTCTTCTCGGGGGGAAGTGCTCGATCGGGCACATGGTTGCCCAATCGAGCATCTCGTAATATTGCACGATCCTTCTTCTTCTAGCCCGATCGATCTTCTTCTTCGGACTTTTCCATGAGGCTTTGCCCGATCGAGCAACTATGTTGCCAATCATGCATCTCGTAAAATTCTTGCCCGATTGATCAAAGCTTTGCACAATCGATCACTTTGTCTGAAACTTCTAAAATCTTCTGAAATCTTCTTAAATGCATTATTTTGCTCTGACAAGAAGACCCAAACACCTAGAAACCCGAAATTCTACCAAATATGCAAGGAAAACACTCGGAATAATTCAGAATAGCAGACATGAATGCCCACTATTATGCATTAAAACCGAGTAATATCATAAATGAAACTAGATGCAATGCATTTTTTAGATTTTTGAAAATTTTTAGTTTTTGGATATTTATGAAAACTTAACTATTAACAATGTATATGCATGATAAGATCAAAATCGAAACTATGTTACCTACGGTCCCTCCCCCAAACTTAATTCACACAGTCCCTTGTGTAAAAATGAGTTCGAATGTAGGAATGAAAGAGAGAAAATAAAAACTAAAGTGCATGTATATACAATGGTGAAAAGGGTATACCTCAATATTGATTGGATTCATTGAGGACATCATCATCATCTGAAGAGAAAGTGGGTGACTCGTTGTCAGACAAGGGGGTGGAGATTGACGCTTGTACTTCTTCCAGCGGCGTGGTGGTGGAGGAGGCATTGAACGAGCAGCTCGTTCTCTTTCACTCTCTGATTGTTGTGCCTCTGAAGACCTTTCCCCAGTCGCTACTACCTCTAAACTTCATGGTACCGGTTGAGGTCTGAAGGTTTCTTAAGAACCATAAATTGTGCAAGTAACTTTCTTCTTAACGAGTTTCTTGAGCTTCTGAAGCTCTTTTACTACCTTCTTCAAAGTTCGGTCTTGGTATTTACCAATTCCCTTAATAATCGTTTGTAGAATAGAAGGTTTTAATCGAATCCACAAAGACTAAAGTTTGTAACACTAAAGATACGAGAACCAAACTAATCTAGAGACAATTATGTTTTTATGAGTATTTAATCTAACAAACAAAATGCAAGAAACAAAAAAAATAAGAAATAAGATAAAAGCATTGGATTATGGATCTTACTATCAAGAGATATGATTAACAATCAACCAACAGTGAAACAATCAATCAATGCTAATCCTTTGTCTAAAATTTCTTTCCTTAGACTAATCCACTCTCATGGCACTAATCCCTCTTCTAATCATGCAACTAAAAACAATCTCTTGGATAATTTCACAGTCTAGACTCTAGAGGCAATATGATTTGATTCGTGATAAACCACTAAACTAACTAAAAATAATCTTTTGGATAGTGTCATTTAGCAAACAATAGTTGGTTCAGGAATTTCGTCGAACACCTTTCGGGCACAATTCATCCTATGATCTAAACTTGAGTGATCAAGTCAAATCTAGCATTAAGAACACCTATTGAATGAAGATACAAACATTAACAATCATAAATCATCATCAATAAACCTCAATACAAATCCTATCTAGCCTATTCAATAACCAAAACTAATCCCTAACATGCAAGAACACAAAGAAAAAGGAAGATGCATATATTAGATATAGATGTAATACAAGTTCCCCCAAGATCAAAGAGAAATCTCCAAAGGAGATCTCTTTGATCTTGGAGAACAAACAATAAGAAACTAGAGAGAAACTATAGAAAAATGGCTAAAACAAAAGATGAATCAAAGATAAGAATGAAAGTTGAATAAAAGTTGAATGAAAGTTTTCTACAAATTTAGGTTTAAATTATATTTATAGTCTCTTAAAAATGGTATTGGGCTAACCCAAAAAAATTGGGTTAACCTACTTGAAAATGGGTTTAAACTCAAAAGGAAGTAAAAATGTTGAATTTTTTTGTCTAGGATCGGTTTGGCCAAACCGATCCTCCAAACCGGTCTGAGTTTTTTTGTTCCGAATGCTACTGGACGCACCTTCAGTTCAAGGTCCATAACTCTCTCATATTTGAAGCTATGGTGTCATGCAATAGTTCTTTGGAAAATTGACTCAAAGGGCTGCAACTTTTATGGAAGAGTTTTCTCCTAATTCGCAGTGGAAGCTAGTGTAAAAGATGCACCTTTGGGGTGGACGGTTCGGAACTTTGATTCTAGCGGATCATAATTTTTCTGGTTCATATCTTACAATTCCCTGGGGCTTTTAAGATGCTTTTTGGCTTATTGGAAAGCTTGAATTCATGGCTACAATATTCTTCATGACGCCATGATGAAAGTTCATGGTAAAATCTCTAAATTTCTTGATCTTTAAGGCTTGTTGTTTTGATCCATATTAAGTGCCATTTTTGGCTCTTTTGCATCCAATTGATCTCTCTTTTGATTTCATTCACCTTCAATATTTGAAATATGAAATTATATTCAAATGCAACCTATATATGCCTAAATTAAAGTAAATCTACTTAAAATGAATGTGAAACAAGAGTCAAAATGCATCAAAAACACAATCCATCAAAAAGCCCTAGTTGTAGAGGATGGTTTGTAAGGGGAGTGTAATACCGGGGATGACCATAAACATGTGCTTCCTCTATAACATGAGTAGGTCGGTGCATTCGGTGGGCTTGGAGCTTGAGTGGATCTTTTTTGGAGGGGCACTCAGTTCAAGAGGTTGGCCCGAAGTTGAGTTGTGAATTCCCCGCCCAGTTAGTTGAAACTGAATGTTGTCTCTTAGTATTAAGCGTGTAACGTCTTTGTTCGGTAGTATTGCAGTAGCTACTTCTCCTTTCTTTGGAAAAAACTTGTAAGCGAACTTATCGTCAACTTTCCCACTAAGGTAACCAAGACGTTGCATGTACAAGAGATCCATCAGTTGCGGTTGAAGGCGCATATAATCCAGTTTCACTCTAGACTTCCTTAGGATCGAGATGATCCACCCGCTTATAGTCACATGTGGTTTCTTGTCTTTTCACTTGCATTCCCAATCTTTTATGTCAAATAAAATATCAAGAAAAATCTTCAAAGGATTTGGTCGATGTTCTTCAAGGTTTGAGAAAAAGTATTCATCCCTATAGTACTTCTCAACCAAGTGAGCAACTCCGAATTTCATAGACTACATTTGCCCTTAAAGAATATAACCACCCTCTTTCCGAGCATAAATTGAGTTGAAAAGGATTTTTTGTACATACCGGACCATAGGATGGCGGATGTCAACACTCTTGGCTCTACCAGTATAGAACTGCTCTGAGCCAAGTGAACACCAAACGAGTGTGGTTTCGTCTGGAACCTTGATAAAAAAATTTTCTTCACGTGGCAGAAAATTCGTACCTTCTAGATCATCAAAGGATAATGAATGCAAATGTTGCTTCTACCCCATGAATGTAATGAACTGACGTCTCCAATCGACCTCCAACAAGGCTAGGAATAAGAAAGTTTGACGTTGATAGCACTCATGGCGCATCTCCAACATCTCCTTCAATACCCAAAGCAGTCATGTCTCGGGGTCGGGAAAGTAGGAAGATACAAACTTCATCTCCATCAATTGGTCATATATATTTTTAACTGATGGCTTATCCGTAATGTCTTTTCCCTTTGATTTTTTCTTCTTCAAAGGTGGAACAAATTCTGGAAGTTCTTCCCTTTCCTCCAAATCACTTCCCGATTCAGATTGTTCAGGCTCTTCTTCGTAAGATGAGTCATCGGAAACATCATTGATTATCTTCCCTTTCCTCCGAATCACCATTATCAATCAATTTCATAATCAACCATTCCATATGTTAAGATTTTATACAATTCAAAACCGAAAAAATCATTGATTATCAACTTAAAATCAAATTCACAATGTAGTCTTCTAACATAAGCTTAAACACATCATCTAGTAACCTTAGACACCACAATCAACCAATTCCCCCAAAACTTTTCTGAAAGTCATTCTCAAGAACTCTAAATTTCATAATTCCAAAATAAACCAAATTGGTGAACAATGAACATTGAAAATCAACATACAACCATTACTCATTGATTATTAAAGCCCAAAGAGGCTTAATCATGCATGAAACTTGAGAAAATTTGAATTTCTCCTTTGGATGAACAGTGCATTTGAAAATTAGGGTTTGAGATTCATACATCAACTTGAATGGATGGAAAAGAGCAGGGATTACTCTTAGATGCTAGGAAAAATCGAGTCGAAAGCAAGAAAAACCTAGGAACTTGAGATGAAATTGAGAGAGAATCAAAAGTTTTGAAAGATTTTGGAGAAAAGGTGGCGAGTATCGATGGAAATTGAGAAGGAGGTGTTAAAATCTCTTAAAATCGTGACCTAACCCGGCGGAAACCTGAGATTTTTTAAAAAATTGAACCGACAAAATCTTACTAGGCATATATATCGGGTGGGTGTATCAATATAAAATTGTATCGTTTGGTTTAGACCGATACATTCCACCTGATATATGAGTATCGACCACTTTGTATCAGTCTGTTCCAACCGATACAATTTCCCTTTTCTTGATATCGGCTCTAATCACCCGATACATTCCAGTCGATCCCAATGTATCAGCCTGGTTATCTCGGTTGGTTCTGGTTGATACAGTTCTTTCTACACAAATTGACCGATACAAATGCTCGATATGGTCTTATGAATCCTTTCCATGCATCTTTTGTCCTTTATGAATGCCCAAGTAAGCCAATTCATGCGTCTAATCAATTAGCAAAATATGATCCAAAGTCAAAATACCCAAAACATTATTTTAAAACATGAAAAGAAAGTAAATCAAAGGATATGTACAAAAATGATAACATTAGATTCCCTCTCAAGTGGGCTTGTTTAAAGTCTCTAGGCTTGACTTTGCTTTTGTTCAAGCTTGTGGTGGTTCAGAAAGAGATACTGGATATCTTCCTGTGACAACTTCATTAGCCAAGTACCACTTCACCCTTTGGCCATTGACAGTGAATTCCTTCCCATCTTTACCCATTTGAACAATGGCTCATATGAACGAATATCCTTAACCGTAAAAGGACCTGACCATTTTGACTTCAGCTTTCCAGGAAAAAGCTTCAACCTTGAGTTGAAAAGCAAAACCAAATCACCAACTTCCAGCTCCTTGTTGATGATCTTTTTGTCATGGAAAGTTTTTGTCATCTCCTTGTATATCTTTGCATTCTCATAGGCTTCAAGCCTAATCTCATCCAGTTCACCAAGCTGAAATTCTCTTTTTTCTTTGGCACTCTTTATGTCAAAATTCAGCAGTTTGACTGCCCACATAGCCTTATACTCCAATTCAATTGGGAGATGACAAGTTTTGCCATAGAGAAAGTTGAATGGAGTTGTATCCAATGAAGTCATTAATGCGGTCCTATATTCCCACAAGGCATCATCCAACTTGGTGGACCAATCCTTCCTTGTTGTTTTAACCGTCTTTTCAAGAATGGCTTTGATTTGTCTATTTGATATTTCCACTTGGCCGCTTGTTTAAGGGTGATAAGGTGTAGCTACCTTATGCTTGACTCCATGTTTCTTCAACAAGCTTTCAAACACTCTATTGATAAAGTGTGAGCCTCCATCACTAATAACAATCTTTGGGATTCCAAACCTTGGGAATATTATGCTTTTAAACACCATTAGTGGGATTTGCAATAGCTTCCACCCATTTTGACACAGAGTCAATTGCTACCAAGATGTAGTTATTCTCATAAGAAGAAGTAAATGGTCCCATTAAGTCTATACCCCATACATCAACGATTTCCACTTCCATGATTGGATTTTATGGCATTTCATTCCTTTTCCCAATGTTGCCCGTCCTTTGATATGATTCACATCTCAAGAAAAAGTTGTGAGCATCCTTGAACATAGTAGGCCACCAAAATCCGGCTTGTAAGACCTTATACATTGTTTTGAAAGTGGCAAAGTGTCCATTATATGAAGATCCATGACAATGAAATAGGATTCCTTCAACCTCCTCCTTAGCTACACATTTTTTATAAAGCTCATCCTTGTTCAAAGTGTAAAGATAGGGCTCATCCTAGAAATACCTCGTGATCTCTTTGAGGAACTTCTTCTTTTGATATCCTTCTCATCCATGTGGTTCCTTTTCGCAAAACAAGTAATTGATAATGTCTGCCTACCATTGTTTATTCCTACCGACAACGGAAACCTCTCCAAGAGTATACCGTGGATCTTCAGCTTTGTTCAATTGGCTGATCACTGGAGATATCGACATCAATTACTCTTCAGGTAGATTATCATCAATAGGAACCCCATCATTAATCCTCAATCTTTATAAGTGGTCTGCCACTTTATTCTCAATACCCTTCTTTTTCTTGATCTCAAGATCGAATTCTTGAAGTAATAAGATCCATCTCATAAGTCTCAGTTTGGCATCTTTCTTGGCTAGTAGATGTCTCAAAGTTGCATGGTAGATGTAGACAATGACCTTGGAACCAACTAAGTAAGATCTAAGGTTCTCAAAGGCAAAAAAAAATTGCAAGAAGTTCATTTTTAGTTGTGCTTTACTTGGGTATCATCCAATGTCTTTCTTGCATAGTAAATCACGTGAAGCTTCTTGTCTTTCTTTTGACCCATAACTACTCCAATGGCATAGTTACTTGCATCACACATTATTTCAAATGGCAAGTCCCAATCAGGTTCAAGTTCGATCTACGTTGATGTTCAATAGATGACATAGGATCATTCTCTAAGTGAATTATATGCATGCACAAAGTTGGAGAAATTCCCTTAATGTCATCTAGATAATAGCATATTGCTCTCCTATAATTTCTCAATTCACAAATCAAGGCATCAATCTCATCAACACTCAAATAATCATTGACTATAACTGGATAAGTATAGCTAGAGCGACATACCATAGACCTTTAGGTAAATGTTTGAGTTCTACCTTAGGAGCTTTGAGCTCACTCTGTTCCTCATCAGAACAATACTTACCAATGCTAGATTCTCTTTCAAAATCAAGTGAATTGATGCAAAATTGTCTCAAGTGAGGTGCATCTTCAAACTCTACTTCATCTTCTATGGTATCATGAGAATCATGTCTTTCTCTAATCCTTTCCACTTCAGCATTTATTTCTCTTTGTTCACTAGATTGAACCGTCATAGCTAATTGTAATGCATCTTCTATGGCTAATTCCTCCAAGTATTAATTGGAAAGATCATCCATAGTCTCCATATAAAAATCTTGGCCATCAATTGTTGGCTTCTTCATGATCTCCTTGATGTCATGTTGTTGAACATTATCCTTCCCTAGATGAAGGTCGATCTTTCCCTTCCTTACATTACTGATAGCTCCAGTAGTGGCCAAGAATGGTTTTCCAAATATAAGTGGATCTCTTGGTTCCTCCTCCATCTGCAAGACAACAAAATCAGTAGGGACTTCAGTGTTCCCTAGTCTCAATTGGAGATCCTCCAACATCCCAATTGGAACTCTTACAGATCTGTCGGCCAGCACGAGAGAGATCCTGCAAGGTTTAAAAGAAAAGAAATCCAGCTTCTTAGCAACAGAATATAGCATTAAACTAACACTAGCACCAAGATCACAAAAACATTTATCAAAAGTAAATGGTCCTAAAGCACAAGGGAGAGTAAAACTACATGGATCCTCAAGTTTCTTTAGAAAATTGTTCTTTTGGATGATTACACTACACTTCTTTGAGAGTATGAACATTCCTTCCAAGGTCTTTAGCTTCTTCTTGATTGCATCCTTCAAGAACTTGCTATAATGGGGAACAAGCATAAATGCATCAATGAGAGGCATAACAATTTGAACTTCCTTCATTTGCTCTTCAAATTGAGCTTTATACTTCTCCATTAGTTGCTTCCTGAATCGACCTAGAAAAGGAAGTTTTGGTTCATAAGGAGGTGGCTCATAGATTGGTGCTTTTGGTGTAGAGTCTTCACCATTAGCCTTCTCTTTTCCTTTAGAATCAATCACTTTCTCTTGAGTTGGTGATTCAACCTCAACTTCTTCACATGGAATCTCTTCATCATCCTCAATGGAAATTATCTTCCCCCATCTTGCTTCTTATTGTCCTCAATGAGAACTCTAAGAGGCAACTCCTTACCACTCCTAAGAGTGATTGCATTAATGTATTCCTTTGGATTAGTCTCAGGCTTTCCACAAAGTTGACACATCGGTCTCTGTGATGTTGAAGTGGTTTGTGCCACATGATTATCCAAAGCTTTCAAATGATAAGCCATGTTTTCAATCTTGACATGGTGATCATCGGTCTTGGAATTGATGTCCTTATTAAACACCCTAAATTCAATGGCATTCTTCCCTTGTCCTTCCAATAATTGTCTTAACAACTGATTAGTTTGATCCTAAGCAGTGGGAAAAGAAGAGCTCACCTGGGAATGTTGTTGAGGAGCTTGAGGGTTAGAGAAACTCGGTGTCTTGGTGAAGTATTGCGGAAAACCTCATTGATTGTTGAATTGAAGCTTGGGTTGGAAACCGTTTTGGTGTTGATGCTTTGAAGGATAGACCTGATCTTTTGGATTGGAAAATTGGTGTTGCGATAGGAGACGTTTGAATTTTGTTGATAGTTTTTGTAACCCTGGTTGTAGCCTTGTTACCAACATAGTTGAGCTCCTCTTGAGTAGTATCTTGTGGAGGTTGGTATTCCTCTTGGACATCACTGACAAAGTTGACTGCTCCTTGTTGAGAAATGATGAATTTTTCTAACTTGTCCTTAAGAGATTTTAATCCTTCTTTTAACTACTATCTCCACCAACATCCCTAACAGAACGATTATAGTCATCTCCATAAGTATTGTTAGTTTGAGGAAGATTTTCAACAAGTAACAAACCATCAACTTCGGTTTGGCTAAAGAAAATGCCCTGGCTTGCAGTATCCGACATCATCTTGTACTTAGAGGCAAGAACACAGTAAAGAGTTCTTAGTAGACTCTCTCCTGAAAAACCATGATGTGGGCGCTGGAGTGTGTAGCCCTTGAACGTTCCCATGCTTCAGCGAAGGACTCATTCCCTCTCTACACAAAGCCTGATATCTCATTCATGATTCTTGCAGTTCTTGATGTTGAAAAAAACTTGGTTAGAAACGCCTTTTTAGAAGCGTCCCAAGTTTCCACTGAAGTAGTTGGAACATTCTTTTCCCAGGAATGAGACTTGTCTCCCAAAGAGAAGGGAAACAATATGAGCTTGAAAGCATCTCCTGTCACACAATTTATCTTGACAGTGTTGCACAACATATCAAAGTTTTCCAAATGGTCCAAAGGGTCTTCCATGGGTAGACCTTGGAACTTTGTGTTCTGGACCATGTTGATGTGACTGAACTTTATCTGGAAGTTGTTGTTAGCAATTGGTGGTGGACAAATTCCCTTGTATTGGCCATGGGCATTTGGGGCATCATTTGCGCCTATGGTTCGTTCAACATTGTGGTTTCCCCTAGGATTGTTGTTGTTCTGGTTCTCCATCTCCAAATCCAAGCGATGAATATGAGCTAAGCGTTCTTGTTCATGATGTGTCCTTGTGTTTTGACGTTCAAGCGCACAGATATCTTCAACTATTGGAATAAAATTTGTAGGGCCTCTGCTTCTAAGGTCCATAGACTTGAAGCGCGAAAACAAAAGAAAGTAGAGAGATTAACAAAATAAAATAAATTGGGATTAATACCAAAAAAATTCAGAGTACTAATGGTTAAGCTAGATCCTGAAATGGCAACGACGCCAATTCGATAAACAAGATTTTGCAGATCCTATCTAAGCAAATATCTTAAATCTACTCATGTCATTATAGCACTTAAGGATCAATCTAATTCAGGAAGTATTAACACAGTAGTCCTATATAACCTCTTTTAGTCTAAACAATAAAGTAATTCATTGGTAACGTTCAATCATGCAAAAGCACCTAAAGTCAAATAAACGTCAACTAAATTAACAAAGATCAATAACAACTTAAACTTGAATTCTATGATAAAAGGCTAAGAAAATGGTACAAGTTATTGATTCGGGTCAACTAAATTAACAAAGATCAATAAGAACTTAAATTTAAATTCTATGATAAAAGGTTAAGAAAATGGTACAAGTTATTGATTTGAGTGATCAAGTGATATCCTATGATGTTCAATGCTAACAATTCATGTTAATCATTGGTCTAAGATTCCCATAGATAGACTAATCCACTCTCGTGGCACTAATCATTTTCCTAATCATGAAATTAAGACAATCTCTTGGATAATTACACAATTATGAAACATTAAGATCTAATCTATGTTAAATCTTAACTAACACAATCTCTTGGCTAGACATCATTTAGCATACAACGACTGGTTCATGAATTTCATCGAACACTTTTCGGGCACAATTCTTCCTATGATCTAGATTTGAGTGATCAAATCAATTCTAGCATTAAGAACATCTACTGTATGAAAATTTAAGAAAACAAAATCTGAAACATCATATTTCATCACCTAATCACCCTAATCTACCTAACCATTTGCTTATTATGGAACTACTCACTAATCATAGAAGAAAACAAAAAAAAATTATGATAAAAATGTGTTGAATCATGATTAGAAGAAGATTTTGATAAGATAAAAGCAATCAACACAAAGAATCAAACTAAAATAAGAAAAGAATTCAAAGTGATTACAAATATTTTCAAGAGAAAAAGAGATAAGATAGAAATTAGGTTTTGAAACCTTAAATAGTCCTAATAATCTTGGGTTAAACCAAAAAAAAGTTGGTTAACCCACTAAAAAATGGGTAAAAAGGTGTGGGAAATATTTGATTTATTGACTTTTTCAGTCCGATATCGGCCCAGTCTGGTCGGTACTCATTCTTCATGCATCATATTGCTCTAAACCAACTGATACACATTGGTCAATATAGTCATATCGGTCCATGTGTATCAGTCAATTTTCTTTGGGGCTTCTTCTTCAGATTTGGCATCCGTCACTTCAGCCGATACACATTGGTCGATACCAGCATATCGATCAATGTGTATCGGTTCTTCTCATCCGATATGCTTTCTTCAGAAGTTGTAACGGTCAAAGCAAGTGATACATCCTCCTATTGCTCTTTCTTGCTCCTTTTCTATTTTTTATCATCGGTTTTTACTCCAATTCAGCTCTGCACTCCTTAAACACCTGAAATATTCAGTAATATGTAAAATACAATCTATATAGACCTAAATGCAAACTAAACAACTTAAAATATATTCAAAATCAATGTTAAAAAGCTAATATGTCATATGTATAAATAAATCCTTTTTAATGTTAGCTCTTTTTAGTTGTGACTGTCTACTTTATTAGAAGAAGAAAAGACATTGGTTTAAGAAATGGTAATTTTCAACCATTGAACAACAACACGAACAAGTGGACATAATTATAAGTTTCCAACCTTATCATGTATATAGATAATTGAACTAGTTTATATGAAGAACACATATCAAATATCAACGAATATTTATAATGAATTAGGTCGACCATATAATCAAGCAACTATACCAATTTAGAA
>OVBE01009971.1:0-15488 GCA_900406425.1 Iberis pinnata
AGAGAAACGCCTAAGAAGCTAAAACGGGAAAAGATAAAACGATACCGAACGCTTAAATGAAAACAATACCGAACGTCGGAGAGTTCAGGGCCCCGTCGCCAAGATGGTAGATCTAGGGTTTCTTGTTAATGTGAGAGAGAGAACGAATTAAATATTATAAATATTATGTGTAAAAATAAATCAAAATGGCAGATTTGTAATTGTCTCGAAAAGTTTGGTTTTTTTGACTTTTTACCCAAAATATTGGGTTATTCTAGTAAGGGGTGACGTCGAGGGTCAAGTAAGTTATAAACGCAAAATGTTGGGTTACTCTGACTAATTTTATGTGGATGATCATTATTTGTTTTCAACACTCTTCTTCGATTATTTATTATTAATAGGTTGGGTATTGATGATTCGTGAAATTTTTTACCACATAAACCGTGTGGAATGCAAATGAGCAAGTGGCCCAATGGTAGTCACCCCTGCATCTATTGCATCAACCAGGGTTCGAACCCTGGCGCTCTCAGTTGGGAGAGAACTACTTAGACACTAGGCTATGACAACAAAAAAAAAAAAAACCGTGTGGAATAAAAATTGTAACCAAGAAAAAAGAGCATAGTACCACTACAAAATTAGAAATTATTTTTAGCTTTTTTCTTTGATGAATTTTTGATCCTCTTACTTGCGCTGATTTCTTCAAAGATAGTGGGGGCAACATGAACCAACTAAGACAATTTGTATGAAGCTTTTCTAAGCAATTGAGCTGCATTCGATGTTTGTAAATCTTGAAGAGAAGAGAATATAAATGAAGTGACATGTGGTTTTAATTTCATTTCCAATATACCGACGTCTGTACAATATTGATCTCTCTCATTACTTTCTATCTCCAACAAAATTTACAAGGACGATTCCTCCAGGGAAGTCTATACTTGCGATGATTGAATAGTTTTCTGGTCAGAATGAATCTTAATCACGAAAATCTTCATACGGTGAAGACCCACTAGAATAACCACTTTCAAATGCAGTGGCCTCTCTTGGAGATGATGGAAGTGATTCTTTAAGCTGAGAAGTCGAACCTCTTTGAGATCTTGGACGGAATTTCTTAGTGTGCCGTTTGATGAGTCTTTTTGCCTTTGTTATTGTTAACTGACGAGCAAATGGAGAGAATTCTACATCACTATCACTCCACTCTCCTTGGAACTCGTTTTCTGCTTCACCTCTCATTGTTCTTAACACAAATGCTTTCGCCTTCCGCCTTTGTGTATTGAACAGTCCTCTTATTGAAGTAACAAATCCATCTCCTGCTCCATCACTTTGACGTTTAAACCATGTTACTGCTACTTGATCTGCTTTCCCTGTTTGATCATTGTCACTTAGATTTAGGTCATTGTCCGTTGACTCTCTATTGTTCTGTGATTTGTCTTTGAATTTCTTCCCCTGCAATATTGTTTTGAAACTAACTCACTTTATCTTTCATAAAAATGTTCATTCATTCTAGGCAAAAGCTATTTCTGATTCTGACCTGCATTCCTGTAACAGACTTCAATACTCCCCAGATTATGTGCTTCTTAACCCGAGAGAAGAGTCTTCTCCATGTCCCGGTAAACTCAACTCGGTGAAATGTATCCATCAGCAATTTCAGGTCATTTACAACAAATCTCGACCCCTCATAGGTCACTAGAAGCTCCACCTTTTAGATGAAAATGACAGTAAACCAATTTAACAAAGCCTAATTTCTCATTTCAATTTAACAAAACCAGCTTATTACCTGACTTATTTTAATGTTGTGAAACTCCATCATCTTTCTAGGCCTTGATTTCTTCTCCTCTTGTGATTTTCCAGCCTTCTTTTCTTCATGGGAAGAGCGCCCAGACTTTACAGCTTTTGACTCTTTCAGCTTCTGTTTTGAGGATTCCTCCTGTTGTTCAATAGAAGATGACGCAGTGCTAGAATGAGCTTGCACTACGAGTTCATTTCCTACGACCTCTGCCACATTTTCTTCCCCGTTCCTATCAAACGAAGATGTTCTTCTCAACTCCTGAGCTGAAACACCAGTGCTAGACCTGAGGCTTAGTATATTTGATTTCTGCAAATAGAATGCAAGTAGAATCAGTAACAGTACGGTGACATTTCGTTCAAAACTTTTGAAGTGCACACTACGGTGAAATCGTACTTGAACACAGTCGCTATTGCTTTGTGACTGCGCTGAGGCAGAAGCAGAGGGTGCTGCAGAGCTCCCTCGAGATGCTTCAACAATGGAGTGACTACTTGTAGAATATTCATGACCTGATAACCCTTTCTTTACACGTTTTGAACCAGCAGTTGTCGAAATTTTCCAAACCTCCTGCAGTAGACATATAGGTTTTATCAGAATTGATACTACATGCTAACTTATTATGCTATTACTGACCTGTCGCCTTTGTGAATCCTGCTCTTCCTCTGGGAAGAAGTACTCCCACATCATTCTGTACATTGTCTCTGTCAAATGGATCCTTAGAGGATAAATCTCCACCTACAAGATTCAAAAGGCATTACTCACAGATTTCAAAACTCACACAGAAAGCAAGAGATAGTTTAGGTTTTTTTTCACTGTAAGAAATAGTTTAGTTAAAAGAAATAAAACTGACACCTAAGTAGAAATTAATTAGCATGCTTATGTTGGGTCAGTTTTGCAAATCCATTGGAAAGAGAAAAAGAAAGCAACAGAAGATGCTTACATGAAAAAGCTCAAGAGGATAGTGTCCATCTTTTGGCGCTCCCTGCTTTGAATCAACACGTAGCATGACTTTCCTGCAAACAAAATCACAATTCACATTTTTAATGAAATATTCACTTATCAAAACTGATGGAAGTTTACGTTAGTGCCTTTAGTCTATTCAAACATATGTGGTAAGAGAGGGAGGAAGCATGTTGTGGTAACAAAATATATTGTTCTGAGATATATCAAGGTTGACTCTCCAGTTAATATTTCATCGATCAATCCTTCCTATCAAACCTTTGGTGAACCGGCGTCAAATTAATAATTATGAAGTTTGGGTTTAACGTGCGTAGTTCTTTTTTAATTCTCTCAAGCCATCAAAACCTTTCCCAGCGCAACTAAGACACCATCATCCGTGTAAAGGTCTTGCAAAGGATGTAACATGAAAAAAAAAAAAATGCATGGTAAATAAAGTAGCAAAGAGTACATACTTTCCCCACTCTGATGGCGGATTCCATGCTGATAAAAGCATATCCGATTTTGCATTTAGCAGACAGTTCCTAACGACAAAGAACTTGGTGGTAAATCGAGCAACACCGATGTCTTTGTAGTCCCGATCAAAGTCATAAATCTGCATTTATATATCCAATCACATATAAAATGATTTATTAACTTAATGTAACAGACTATGTAGCAGCAATAGACCAAGTCGGAAATGTAGTAAGTGGACTGTAAAAAGACTATAAATAAATGCTCAGGAAGTAACTCTTCATTCCACATTCCACATTCTGAAGGATGATGGTGAAAAACAAAACGGGATCCTTTGAAGGTCACTTCAGAGGCGGTGGGCAAAGAATAGACAGAATTTGCATAAACTTACCATGTCGCTTATCTCTGCCTCAGCAAAAGATTTACCATCTACAAGCATGCTCCAAACAACCTTATTGATTTGCAGGGAAATGCACATAGCATATGATGGACTTTTGTTCTTTTCTTTCTCCGTCAGTCGCAGCTGTGCAGCCTTCTGCAGCGCCATTCTTAAAGATACAGAAGCTGCCTTTCTAGACTTCTGTGCATATAAGAGCTCTTTCTTTAACCCTTGCACCTAAAACAGACCAGCAAGAATGGCAACATCAACTCTATTTGTCACACTGAATTAACTTCATAACTACTTCCAAGGATAGAAACAGAAAGATATTGCTTAGGAAGAACAGAAATCTCTAATTGAATAGTTGCATAGTGTTAAAACGGAGATTAATGGCTAAAACAATGGTTAAATACGGTTACTTTAGTCTATCATCAGATTATAGGATCTAAACATACTTCCTCCAGTAAAATCTTACCAGTATGGATCTTCTAGTACTAATCATCCACAATTCAACTTCCCTTTCGATATGTGTATCATCCATATTTTCAGAACAATGAGACAGTTTTCTAATATCATCAAGAAGCAACTTTCGCTCCCGCTCTTTCTCTTCAAGGTTGATTTTTGCAAGTTCTACTTCTTCAACTCCATATGGAACTACTTCATCAGCTTCCTCTTCAACATCTTCATCTTCAGTGGGACATTGGAGACTACTTTTCCGAGGCCTGAATCATAAAAGGATCTCCTTCTTAATGCTAGAAAGTGTTCAAAATTAAACAGAGAAAAAAGAAAGTATTGAAGTTTAGCCGTATGGATTCTAATAGCAATTATGTTTATTTCAAGATAATTACTGCAAAAAGCAAGAGAAAATGGACAATACTGCATGAAATATGTCGGTTTCCCCTTTTTTTCAAGTTTCAATACTCACTTTGGGAGCCTTGCAAAGAGAAGGTTGGTCAAGACATCCAGCATAACCTGGAATTGCCGAGATGTCATTGTAGCTGTTATATTGTGCGAGTTGAAAGTGAGTTCTTTTAGTGGTTTCACCTGCAAGGGTAAAAATAAAAGTCAAGTTTTAGGTAACTTCTTTAAATGACCCTGAAACAAAAGTTGTGCAACACACACTTTAAGAATATATATTTCTTTCTAAGTACTATTAGGAAATGGTGTTACCTTTAAATCAGAGGTTCCCCCTTTGTGTCTCGTATACCGAAAATACATGTCACAAGGCATGAAGACCCTTTCAAGTAGAGCTCCCGTACGTTTCACTTTGGGCGAGTTTCTGCGAATTTTTGGGAGCCACTGCAACCCAGCACCTGGGTCAACATCAGTGGGAGCAACATGGGCCTGCACATGCTCTAACATTACAGAAAATTCCATCCGTGTCCATGTCATTTCAGGACTACATTCTGGAATCTGGAAATTTCCAGTGCCAAGAGCCTGCTCAATCACTTCCACACCAACACGCATAATGGAATGAAATGACCGTGCTAGAACACGACCACTGACAGCAGCCAACAGAAAGCGACCCTGATATCCATCAAAGTGGTTTATCAACCAGTCAGGAAGTATTTTTAATACCCAACAACATGTCATGGTTAAGTATAATCAGCATGCAGCTTGTCCAAATAATATATCTCTACATCACGCAGCTCTACTATTTTCCTTGAGAAGTTGAATGCCAGCTAAGTAAACTCAATCAGTTAAGACCTGTAGTGCTACACTGCTCTTAAATAAGTAATGGTTTTAAATGTGCCTTCTTACACGGCAGGAATTACTTACATTAGCTTCTTCTGAGTGAAGATTAAATTGTGGCTCAATGACATTCACCATGAAGTGACGAGTCCCTTCTTCCTCAGATTCACTGGTCTCAACTTTACCTAC
The DNA here is from genome assembly GCA_900406425.1 of Iberis pinnata. Classification (NCBI taxonomy): domain Eukaryota; kingdom Viridiplantae; phylum Streptophyta; class Magnoliopsida; order Brassicales; family Brassicaceae; genus Iberis; species Iberis pinnata. The sequence goes on from OVBE01009971.1 coordinate 5,430, forward strand.
ATCCAGCCATCCAAGTCACAGGTGAATAATTAAATGATGCATCAAGATTAAAGTCAGCAAAAAAAACCTAGACATACCAGCTCTGTCGTATGATTTCTCCATTTTAGAGTGTACCGGTGATGTAAGAGGTTCCTCCATATCTATTGGCTGAGAAGGGAGTTTTTTTCCAGGACTTGCACAAGGTTTCAACATTCCCCCTTGATGTGTTTCTGGACAAGATTCTTTTTTGTTTTCTTCAAGAATCTTCCTCTGAGTATATTGACGAGAAGGCGAAGGTTTAGGAGATTCAAATGCTTTCGATATTCCACCAACAAAAGACCAAACAGCATCTCTGTTCTCTATAGTCCACAGGAGTTTAAGGCCATAAACAAAGACCCGCTGACAATTGTCAGCAATGACAACATTGTATCCATCATCATCACTAGGATCTGATCGCATGTGTTCATCACTCTCACTTCCATTCTCAAACTCCGACCGCACATACGTCATCTCAAGATTTCTTCTTCCAGCCTCTTGCCATGCCAATAATCTTTCAGGATCAGCTTTTGGGGCCTGCCTTCTGATTGTAAAATAATCAGAAGATAATAGAAACCCTTCATCGCGATGCTTGTCATCCCTTTTATGGTCCTTTCCAGAGGGTACTCTGTCTATCATAGCATTCTGAGAGGTTTTCCTTAAAACCTGAACGCTTGCTGGAATGCAAGGATTCTCATCTTTGTTAATAAAAGCCTTAGGCACGTGAAGGTCAAGACCCTGATATACAAGGTCAAGCACATCCCGCTTGCATTCAAAAGTATATTTTTGCTTCCCGCGACTATAGCATAATTCATATTTTAGCTTTGTCATGTTAAAGGTCAATCCTTTGGCAGGATCATCTGAGTCCCAAGGCATGTACTTTATGAGGGAAGGAGTAGCATCTACCCGGAGCATAAATTCCGTCATCACCTTATCTAGAGATAAATTTCCTGATCTTGCAACTCTTGCGATTCCAAACCTAGGCCATCTGGAGAAAGAACGCAACTTGTGAGGAGGATAATAATTCAAACCCCAGAACTTAAGTATCCATGCCAGATCGTGAGCTCCAAGATTCATTGTGGGTGATGCAAGAGATATGCTCTCAGGCTTGTCTTGTGAACTGTAGAAAGTCCCAGTATCTATTGCGTGCTCAGTACCCGAAGAAGACTGGTGAAACTTTTCGGGTCTAAGGGAGAAATTCCACCGAAGTGAGAGTGATGTTGATCTGAATGGATCAAAGACCTTCTCACGAGGCTTTCCTTCACTAGGAAATGCATATAGGTAATGATTCAAAGAATTCCCAGACTCGCAATCCCAATCCATTGTAACTTCAAGACTAAACAACGGTGCTTCAATAAAGGCAGCTCCAGAGGTGCCAGGTGGAACTTTTAAACTATGTCGACTAATCAAACTCTCCAGACTGCTCAATTTTATCTTAAAGTCTTGAGCATTGACTAATACACGACCATCCAACTGCTGAAGCTCAATAGGACCAGTCACTATTCGAAGTTTGTCAAGACTCTCATATGGATCCGTTGTAGCTAGAACAGCCCATTTTGATTCAGAAAAAGATAAAGTAATATTGCCATGAATGTAGTTTCTCATATCATCCCACCAAGGTAAGCTTCGTTCTTTTTTAGGGACAGGTGGAACTCCTGGACTCCTATGACTCAGATTAGCTCTGCGGAGAGCTACTGTAAAAGCATAGCTAATATCTGCAAAAGCTGGTTCATATCCAACTCCAAAGGAAACTTGTCCTTGTTCAAAGTGTATGCGCAAATCAGAGTACGTCTTTAGCGGTGGAGTTGTACCGCTGGCTGACCGGAACATTCGCACTTTTCTCCATCTGCCTATATAGACGTCTTGTGATATTTGTGGCTGAAAACATGTTGCCTAGTTTAAGAGAACAATAACAAGCAGTCAATTGAGGTTATGTCCAGAAAACAGTGAGTCAGAAAACAAAATTTAACGCAAAGATCAATCCTAGAAGAGAGGTAACAAACTATAAACAGATGGCGAGAGAAAGGATAACAAGAAAATAATTATACCTGCTGAGCCAGTACAATACAACCTTCACATTTGCCAGAAGTGCCTGAGAGAAGAGGAAGTGTATAATTTCTTAACTGAACTACCAAGCTTCCAGTATTCAAGTAAACATTGCTTCCATATAATCGAGAAAAGGGTATGTCATTTTCTTGACATATAGGATCAAGCTTCTTCAAGACTTCCATCAAACCAGCATCACCACCATGAACTGCCGTCAAGCTTAAATCAAAATCTGTGGCACACACAGAAAGTAAAGAGGTTCTAGCAGCACTAGGCTTAAAACCTGCCTGGAATCCCTCTCTACAGGCACCTGAACCATTTGAGGGATCTAAACCCTGGCATGCCTGATAATACGATTGAAATGACCGTTTATGAATTTGTTCCTTTACTTTGTTAATAGCTAAAGGATCTTTGACATCAATTTCAACCCCATCAAAAAACATCTTCCTTTCATCTGAAGGATCACTTGTTTCTGCACCTTTATGAGACTGAGTAGCTTTGTGGATAAAATCTTCAAAAAATTTTAACCTGACAGCCAACTCACAGGCTTCCTTCTTCAGGAGCTGATAGTGTTCATCAAGCCAACCTTGAATTGGCTCTTCCTCAATATCTGCGGTTATCTTGCGTATGCAAAATCTTATGCAGCCAAAGTTTGTACTAGATTTCTTGGGCTTCAAGCTTTCTCTCTTTCCTGAAAAAAAGTTTTTAGATTTCGCTACAGTCATAATTTTCAAGCCTCGTAACATATCTTCAATGGAATCATCTATAGCACGCAACTGTAGTTTGTAGGGCATGCAAATATGGACATCAAGCCCTTGTACTACCCAGTCCCAAGGACCACCTGTCACTCCAGGGACTCCACCAGACAAATTTGAAGAGGCAGTAGGAATTCTTGAAATTTGCAGTCTTGTAGTTTTAAATACTCGAGATCCATTAAAAGCAAGCATAAGCCCCTCAAGAAGCACTCCGATACAGGCATTCTCTGAAAAAATTGATTGAGCCTCCAATCTAACCTCCACCCCATCTCCTACCCCAGCTGATACTGTCAACCTTTCCACATCAATAGCAAACATAGATTCTTTTTTCTTCTTCTTGTCAACAAAATTGGAGTGATTTGTCTTTTCAGTAGGGCCACCATCTTTCACACTAGAGATACCTTTGTTGTACCTGCTTTCATGTACTTTAAGCCGTTGTACATAAACCAGGGATCTCAACCGCAGAAACAGCTCATAAAACGAGAGATGGACATCAGGTCCCCAACCTAGCGAAATATCAGTGGCACTGAAGAGAGAACAAACATCAATTTCATTAAGACCACCAGATCGACGTACAAGCTTCGCCTTGAGCATTTCAAACAATTTGACCTTTGAACAAGCTTTATTTTCTTCTAGATACTCCTGATAGATGGATATTGCTCTCTCAAGTTCCATTTGGGTTGAGTGTTTATCCTTGTTAAGACAAAAGCTAAACTGTGATATTTCAAGAGAGACTGAGTACTTCAGTCTTTTACATCCTTCAGAAGCAGCAGACAGAATGCTAGCAGTGCGTGGGCTGCCATCAGGCAACGAGTTAAATGTAACCCGGCCACCCTGTGATCCATAATTGACAGATTTAGGGTCCTCAATAATTGAATTATCCAATCCTGTATCATCACAGAAATTAACGCAGCATCGTTCAAGATTAAGGTTTACAAGCCTAGTTCCTTTCCCAGATGCTTTCGACAGTTGCACTCCTCCAATCTTATCTGTCTTTTTACCTTCAACAGATAATGTCTTATAGAGAGCTTTGAAGGACATAGCATTCGTTATAAGAGATTCAACACGCTTGAAAGAAAAATAAATCCCCATTCCAGTCACGTCTACAGAGAGTACCAATTTACTTTTGCAACCAACCTCCTCAGATGATGTCCTATCTCTTTTTCCCCAATCCAAGCTAAGCTTCGATACATGCATCAACGAACCAGAGTTTGGCTCTATTCCGAAAAGGTTTTCTTTAAGGCATTCATGGTACTCATCTGCTAAATGCAGATTCAATTCACCAAGTTCAACATGAGTTGATGTGCCCATACTTGAAATGTTATTTGCAAACACATGTGATGACTGAGAACAAAACTGCATAGAAAAACAAAGAACAAATACTAGTTAACATTTACTAAAACAAAGTAAAATTTAGCGCACCAAGATAAAGAACTAAAAGGCAAGTATGTGAAAAGGCTTATGGCCCTGTGTCACGATGCATGAAATCCAAAATAAACCAAAATTATGTCTGACAAATGTACAATATGCAAATAACGGGATTTGCAGCCCAATAGCTTTGATTAATATTCAACCACTACAAAGATGCATGGCTAAGGATACTTACATGATACATAGGCAAATCATCAATATCGTATAGTATAACAGTCATCTCAGGAGCGGAAACTGTGCCAGTCCACATAATGGCTTTCATATCAGCAGCTTTTGATTTCTCGAGAGCGTGTGTTCCCCCTCGTTGAAGCACCAGTTTTCTCTTTTTCAAGAAATGAAGGCGCAACCATGGATGGAGCCTGGAAATGTATAGATTGCATTGGGTACCTCCCAACTTTATATCAACTTCAGCTCTAATAGGCAGAACAGGCTGGAAAGAGAAGGTAAACATAAACTTAAAATGATGCATACCAACATAACATATTGCCAGTGCTGCTTCAATGCATATGATACAAGAATAAGGTACCTTTCCTTCTGGTGATAGGAAAGAGAATGTCAAGTATGCCAATTAAAATCAATCACTATTTTGGAGATCGAATTAAAGTTACGAATTTCATGCAAGAACTACAAGAACCCATGATCCTCACAGAAAAATCAATGATTAAAACTACGAAAAAATATATGTAACGAAGATTACTTATCTATTCCACTCTGCAAGATATATAAAACAAATAATATATCCAAAGCTCAAAACTCAAAACACTTCTCTCTGTTATATCAAGGCAAGAAAGAAAATGTAAAACCTGATCTAGTTTACAACACAGAAATGCAACTATGCTAAATGAGCAGGAGAAATAAACTCTCAACTCAAAAAATTTGTACTGATATACATCTTGCAGCTGTGAAACAGTTCCAGCATTGGTACTGTATATTAGTTACGAAAGGTATTGAAAACCTCATCTGTGGTAAACTCATCTTTCTGTGGTGTCAGACTTTTGTTACAATGGTGTTAAAACCACACAGTGATGAAAGAAAAGATGAAAAAATATTGAATTTCAGGAAACATGTCAATCGAAAATTAATTGTGAAGAACCAAATAATTAGGTCTAACTTTCACAAGCAAGAGTCTCTAGTCAAATGCAATGAACCTTGAAAAATAGAAGAGAAAATGCCACGGCATTCAAACCTGAATTGGAATGTAGATAAAAGAGACCACATCAAATTTCATAATCTCTAAAATAGAGGACTCAACTTCTCTAAAGAGCTGCATAGAAACTCAAGAGCATAGCATTTGTAAGTAGTAAAATTTGGAAATCAAATATCTGAAAGAGCTTACACGATCATACATGAATCTCACTGAGTTCCATTTGAACATCAAGACGTGTACTCTCCCCTGTGTCTTCAAAAGTTTTTGTTTTAACACTCCTTAGTTGAATTCCTGTGATTTTATTCTCAACAACAAGATCGTGCTCTCGATTGACACATCTGATATCCAGTCTGGGTAAACTGAATGAAACCTGCTCAGTATGACTAAACTGTCAGAGGACCTAACACTCAACTTTCTATATCAGTTAAATCTTCCAATAGTGCAGATTCACAGAAGAAACTAAAAACTTCGGCCAACTAAGAGAATATAAGAAACAGCAATGCCAATTTTCATTACGCCAGCTAACCTTTTCAGGGAAAGACGGAGAATATTTAGCAAGTGCTGCTACCAGATGATGCTCTTTATGAGGTTTCTTGGCAAATGAGACATCAGTAGTTAAGGTTACGGCTTCATCAATATGAACACTAGGTGACGACTTTTTGCTCTTGGGAAACGAATCCTCGTCAAAAGTCAGAGTTACATCTCCAGATATGATTTCAACATTTCGTAAAACAATACCCATAGCCCTACATTTAGGAAAACAAGAAGAAAATGACAACAGTGAGCAAACCACTGATTGAGTAAAAATTCACCTTCTGAGTTCTGAAACCAAGGAACAACTAGTGTTACATAGCACTTTAAACAGAGCAAGTTCATATAACGTAAGATTGAGATACGAATGATGGTACCTGTCATGTCCAAACTCAGACGAAAGAGAGAGTTCATCACAAAATAAAGCACCAGATGATCTGTCTGATGAGGCAGAGGACGCTTGGGAAGCAGAACACCTTTCAAGGCGTAAGGTAGATGACTGATCAGAAATCATGCGTGATTCACATAAGTAAACAAGAATCGGTAGTACATGCAGCTTAACATATAGATTGGGCCTTGTCCCACCATCCTTGGATATTTCCAACTTCACCTCCTTGACTTCCATTATTGCCTTTGGGGTCTGCAGTTCACATAGATTATTAGAAAACGGCTTCTAGAGATATTCCTCTTAAAAAACACCAAAGCTCAGTCTGCGATTTTGACCACAATAGAAAACCCAAAGCAATTACCTTGATAATCATATCCGCGACAGAAACTGAAAGAAACCTTGCAATGTTAGCCACCACCATCCACTTTCCCCTTCCTGAAGTACGAGATTTTTGACTTTTAGCTTTCATACTTTTTGTTGAAGTTGAGGACCTCATCACAACTTCAAGATCACAAATCAAGACTTGCATCTTCGGATCTCTAGAAAGAAACCCAGCACCAAGTTTGACCAAGGACTGGCGTAAGCTTAGTTTAATTTCACCAGCAGAGACCGACTCAATTGCACCCTGGAAACACTCAATTCAGAAGCAACTCATACTTGAGATAAACTTTGTTGTCTCAAAACTATTAGCAAAGAACTATTGTGCCAGTGGAAACACAATCAATCATGGAAACTGATACTACCACAGTACTAAGAAGATTGTCTGCTACCATGTTTCAATCCCCAAAAAGAAGAAATAATGTAAAAAGACAGATGAACAAACTACATTGATCTTCTACAGAAACATTCTTGGCTACATAGGATAGATGCAAATTAAAAACAAAGTTCTACAGAAAATTTTTTTTTTCTCAACTAGAAGAAAACAACTTTAAAGCCTTTTCTCCCTTGACAACAACACTGCTTTGATGACTATCCAGCAGTACGAAGAAGTTTTATAGTGTTTTGATGACTCACCTTCTTAAACTTCACCACAACATCTCTGAGACATTTCCAACCACCAACACGGAACACAACAGATGCTCCGAGCACTCGACTAAGCATCCAAGCAAACAACCTGGAACAAAGTCTAGAGGAACAAAAAAAAAACATATGAAAATATAAGCCACTATCTTACCACTAGATCCAGTAGATTACAGAAACAAGGAAAATCAAAGTTCAGCAAAAAGAAAAAGAAGAAGAAGAAGCATATAAGTGTAATCAGCTATTTCGACTAGTAAAGGCAAACTTTGCAGCAAAATTAGAAAATGTGGATCCAAGCAAGCGCTTATCTCGAATCACATGAACTCGTTTGAACTTGGTAGAACTAGAACCAACAAAGAATTCTGAGCAGAGAAAAATGAGGATGACTCACATGAAGATCATCCATAAAACGACGGAAACAATCAGGAATCCGAAGAAGAACTTAGCAGGTGAAGCCGCCATTTCCCCACTTCCGCAGAGAGAAGCCAACTCCGCCGTATAAACTGCTAATTTCTCACCCTCCGCTGGTACTGAAACAATCGATTTCCAAGCGGAACACCATGTTCACTCTCTTGAGTCCACTCACGGGGAATATAAAAACCCTAATCGTTCAAAATCAGTCAAAATTCTGAAAGAGAGTGAGATTACAGAGCTGCCTCCATAGAGAAAGATCCGATCCGCGAGTTTTTGCAGTGTGATCGCTTGAGGAAGAAGAAAGAGACTGCTTGGCTGGTCTGATCGATGACCATGTGTGACTGGTGATGGGAGATTGAGGGGATAGGTGGAATCTGGTGTAGTAAGGTGTACTGTAAGAAGCTTTGGGATGTCTCTCTATGTGGGGGAGTAAATTCCCAACTGTGTCCCTTGGGAATTGGTATCGACTGCTGAGAGAGCTTTCTTATTTATTTATTTTTTTCTAAAAAATGTCAATCTAATTTTGAATTCATAGAGGTCTTATTCAAAATTATATTGTAAACTTTGTTGTTATTAGTTTTTTGGATTTGAAATCTGTTTATTAATATGGTTTAAATATAATGTTATCCAATACATATTTTAAATCATATTTTAAAATTTAGAGTTATTTAAAGAGATAATTTTATTTTTGTCATTTTCAAGGTGTTATTTTTTATTTTTGTCATTTTGTGGAACATTTAATCATTTTTGCCAATTTATTAAGAGTAAAATGACCAAATTATATTTGCTTTATCATTTTCATCCATTGATCTTTTCTTTCTCTTTGTCCGTTAAAGTTCATTTCCGCTACAACGAAAGATCGAGATCAATTTTCATATGCGACTTCTTCATACTAGTGAGCATCAGCTCTTTGTGAATCAATTTTTCTTTCTTGTAGCAATTTGATTGTTCATCGAGTTCATTAAGGAATTTTCAGGCGATAAACGAGTCAATATTTAAAATTGAAGATTTTCTTTCAACCAGAGAGTTTTCAGGTAAACAGTACTTCAGATTTTGCTTGCTCTCTATAATTAAATATTTATGTGTATGATTTCAATTTTGTTGCTAATTATGTGATTTTAGAGGATTAGGGTTTTAAGGATTTTAACTTTTGAATTTTGGCTTAGGGGATAGAAGAAAGTCACGATCTGACGAAGTGGACACATTATTTTCCATTGTTCTATTTGAACTTGAAAATTTCATGATTTGAGAATGATTTAGTTTGATATTCAAATTGATTCAAAGTTGTATACACTATTATATTCAGTAGATTATAAAAAATTATAAGAATTATATTCAAGAAAATAAAAGATAATCGTTGTTTAATAAATTTAAAAGTTTTTATACAGGTGGATATAAAACTGAGTTTTTTTAAACTTGTTTATACTCATGGAGAATCGTTGTTTAACAAATTTAAATGTTTTTATACAGGTTTGTATAAAAGAATATGAAAACTGAGTTTTCTTGAAACTTGTTTATACTCATGGAGAATCGTTGTTTAATAAATTTAAACGTTTTATATAGGTTTGTATAAAAGAATATAAAACTGAGTTTTTTTTTTTTGAAACTTATTTATACTTATGGAGGATTGCTTATATCTATACTAATCACGGTATAAATAATTTTTTTCTCTAAAATCTCATTTTTTTTGTTTCTACGAATGATTTTTTTTCTTTCAAATTTCACCATTTAGAATTTGAGTTTTTTGGCACATTCTTTCAATTGGTTGTATTTAACCACTGTAATTACAATTGTTGGAATTTGTAACAATTTATAATGCTTTATAAATTCTAATTACAAATTTAACTGTCAGGATTCGTGCAAATATTGAATTAAATCTAGAACACAGAGATCTGAATATACCTGGATATTTTGCAGCGGAACAACTAACCGAATTAGTCTAAGGTTTAGAACACTCCAAGTGTCGTGCCTCTACCGGTATCAACACGCACACAAACTGGATCGAAACAGTATGCTAGTACCGACGAGATCAAATCTCAAAAGCCGTCAAGACGAACAATTCGTCTCTGCCTCTTTTCTCTCTAGGGTTTCGTTATTTTCTTAATCACCCACGCTCACAATCATCAAGCGTATATCTTTTTTATATATATATGGCGAGCAATAATTCAATGGGCTAAGCCCAATAACAAATCGTGGTGATGCTCATTTTAATTATACATGTACGAACATGTAGTTAACATTAACATTAGTTATTTTAATTAAAATATTAAACTTATTATATGTATATCTTATATAACATATAATTAAGAATA
>OVBE01009972.1:0-15488 GCA_900406425.1 Iberis pinnata
GGAGTATCATCGTGTGCCATTGGAGGCCTTGAGTGGGATGGACCAGCCGTATCCATCTCGGCAGAATTCCAAAACCGTAAATCTTGAGTATCAAAAGTTCGCCGCATACGTTTGAAGAAAACTTCCTTGCACTCTTCATCATCAAACACTTGTCTTGTAAAAGTTTTGCCGCCACTCGAACCCGACTTGTAGGCGTGAAACCTTGAAGGCAAAGGCTGATCATCTTGATGCGCTGGTGGAGGTGTGTCCATCTTACGCTTTTTATTAGCGAGAGGACTTGTAGAAGAGGTGACCGAAGGAGGCGATGGAAGAGCAGGCGAATGGGGGATGGGAGAGAGTTGTGGACCATTATCCGGTTCGGGATCTTCCTCGGGATCTTCCTCGTCGTCATTGTCATCGGGTGGGTTGGAATTGTCGGACGAAGCATCAATTGCACAATCCGATTGGTCATGGGTCATGAGACCACATTTGAAACAAAAATTCCGGAGCTTCTCATATTGCAATTTGAGCACAAAAGGATCGGCACCGAAATGAAACAAACGCCGAAATTGTAGTGGCGTGTCCAAATGACAAAGAAGTTTCACGCGGACATAAGAAGCGGCATGACCGGAACCATCTTCGAAATCGGTTTCGATGAAATTGCCAAGATTATGACCAACTTGCGTGACAATAGCGCGGGTAAGAAACTGCATTGGAATGCCCTGCACTTGGACCCAAAACGGGATTGTCTTCAAGTCATCATCCGATTGGTTATAAACCCATCGATGTGTTGTTATCATCCAGTCGTTAAACGACCATGGACCACGCCGAACCACCCCGTTGAGAGCCTCTTCCGACGGGAACAGAAACTGTAAGCGATTATTGTCAATCAACCTACCAGAGACAAAATCAGCGACCCCCCAAACCCGCGGTAAGGCTAGCATCATCACCCGCAAATTTTGCTTTCGGACATTCGACGGCAACACTACCAAACTATGTTGGGTTAAAGCCAAGGCTTGATTACAAGTATCAAAAGAAATGTGGATTGATTCATCTTCTAAGCCCAAGTTGAGATCTTGCATCTTGGATCGAACGGAACTCGACATATGCGGTTGTTCGATTTGTGAAAAAGTTTCGGAAAAGAGACCGAATGAGTATAATGCATGGTTTAAATAGATGATCAAAACAACATTATAGAACCGACAGAGAGCGGTTAGAACTCCAGTAGTGGAGAGATGGTGAAGAAACCGCCGGAATAACCGTCCGGACGGTGGCAGTTGGAGGAGAGAGAAGGGGACCATTCGCAGAGAGAGAGAGCGGTTTTGTTTTAGAATATAACTTTAAATTTTGGTCTCTCTAAGCGTAAATTATTTCCTACATTAATATCAAGGGAAAATGTAATTATTATATATATATATATATATATATATTCATTTATATAAGCCTTAATAATTTTTGTAAAATAACTGCAAATACAGTTGAATTGTCACATCGTATAAAATGGGTGAAGTAGTAAATGAAACGAAGAAAATACTACATTTTCAGTGTTATTCATATATCATAATACCAATAATGATAATAAATGGCTAAAGGCCTAAAGCTACCATATCAGTTTCAATATCGATACCAATCTTTTGTTGGATAATTTAAAAAAAAAAAAAATTAGTAGCTTAATATTTGCTGGATACTAAAATTGTTAGGTTGAAATGACTGCATATAATTGTTTTGTATTGCATGTTACATGTCTTACTTGAAACAAACTATGTTAAAAAGTGATTGAATTATGAAGAGAAAACAATGGAAAATGGCTAAATGGAAAATAACAAATAACAAATTGCGACATGGGGATACATTTATCTAAGTACACATGGAAACATAAAGAAGGATACACAATTTCTGAATATTTAAAATTAATAAGAAAATTACTCTAGCAAATATAAGAACAAAGTTGAAAAAGACAAGAAAAAATTGCCTCAGTTTTCAGTGCAAAACACAAATATAGCAAGAGAGGGTCCATCTACATAATTGAGCTAGAGTTAACATTATCTTATACGTATTTAAGCAAATAAAGACAAGCCTTATTCATTTATAACAAATTTTGGCCAGCGAATATACAACATATATATTCTTATTATTTTATGTCAAACCATAATGTATTTTATATTGTTGATATTTTATGATTATTCCTTTTACTTTTTTCCCTTATAAAATTAACAAAAATTTTTGACATAAAATAGTAAGTAAACAATTAATCAAAAATGACAGAAATAGGCATGAATAAAGAGATGTCGACTCATACATCCCATCAAAGAAGTGAGGGGTAAATTTGTCATGACATAAAAGTTAAGCATATGGTTGTTCCTTTGTGGGAAGTATGAGGCAATTCCATGTGATCAAAGATTTTCATGTTAAACTACTTCCAAATCCAACCACTAAATTACATTAGTTTTGTAATCTAAATATGTTTATTATATTAGCTTTCTTTGTTTTTATATATTTCTGTCAACTTAGCTTTGACTTTTTCTTACTTGATGAAGCAAACAAAAAGCTTTCATTTATATTTTAACACACTATAAATGATTTCATTTTACTTTTATAAACTTGTAATTGGTTATTTTATAATTTTTGACTAGATAAAAGGGCATGTGTTGTAGTATTCTGTTAATTTTTATCATTTTTAAAATATAGGTGTTAGTTTTTTATAGTTACATAAATTTAACATTTTACTCATAAAATGATAGCTAAATTTTAAGCAAAAACAATTATACTACGATAGAAGAATCTAGCAATGTACATAGTATTCTATTATAAATAAACTTAAACGACTAGAAATACAAAAAGAAAAAAAAAAACTTCCAAAAAGCTCGAATTAACACATGCGATATTATAAATTCATATCAATCTGTAAGAGTGGAGACCATAGCATATGGTTGACATGGGAATATCACTTCCATATTGGAATAACTTTATTTTGGGTAGAATAGAAAACAAATTAGGCTAAAATAACAAAGGCTCTTTTAGGTTGAAAAAGGTATGCATTTGAAAGTTTGGAGGAAGAGAAGCAAATATGCACATGCTCTTTTACATAAAAGCTTAACTTTTTTTTCGTGTTGCACGTTCCATTGTTCTACCTTTTTATATTTAAGTCCTTTATCACTCCAACTATTTTATTAATATTATAGATAACCAAATCACAGTTTCTAATAAGAGTGTTCAATACAGAAAAGCCAAACCAAATCGATCCAACTAAACCGGATTATGCGATTATGTATGATTTTAGATAAACCATATAAATCGTTTGGATATACATTTATAATATTCATGGATATGGATATGGTACATATATTAACCAAAAACCGATAAATTTTATTTTTTTATTTAAATAATATAATATATATTATATAATTGTATATCTACATGATTTACCATTTACTAGAAAAGAAAACATGCCCACTTTAAGAAAAAAATATTTTACTAGTAGTTTAAATATTTAATTTTTATATTTAAATAATATAATATTTATTGTATAATTAAATAATCTACATAGATGTACAATTTAAAATATAAAAAACTAGTGTCTACTATAAGAAATAAAATTCTAATTAGTCATAATATTTATGCATTATTTTGTTATATAGTAAATAAATTAACCGAATCAAAATTATTGATAAGTACTTATTTTAAATGGACAAAATTTTATATGCAATATGAGAAGACAATAAATAATGATGTTTAACATTAATAAGAGAAAGTTCAATAGTTCTAATGTTTTTTTCTATCAATATAAGATTTGATTTTATTTATGTATGATATTTTTAACTTATTTCGTATCTTATGGAACGATTATAATTCTTGTTTTTATGTATTTATCACATCTTTTAGTAAAAAATAATTTACCAATCAATTAAATTTTCCACATGTTTACTAAAAGTTTAAATGTATCAATAAAATAATATATATATATATATGTATATATATATATATATGGTTCTGATACGGTCTATTTATTATAAGGGTCAATTAGGTGTATATACATTAGTAGCTCTAAAATTAAGAATATATACATAAAGTCATGTAATTAGATTTTCATGCATAACTATACTAACATTATCTCGTCTATGTCCTTCTTCTCTCTCTCATTTTCTTTTTTTATTCACCCCTTTCATTGTTTTATACAAATTAATCATTTCAATTAAAATAATCAAATCATAAAAACTTACTTAAAAAACATATGTTTAAACCCCAAACACAAAATATAAACCTCAAACACAAAATATAAACCACAAACACAAAATATAAACCCCAAACAAAAAATATAAACCCAAACACAAAATATAACCCAAACACAAAATATAAACCCCAAACAAAAAATATAAACCCCAACACAAAACATAAATCCCAAACACAATATATAAACCTCAAACACAAGATATAAACTCAAACACAAAATATAAACCCAAACACAAAATATAAACTCAAAACATAAAAATATAAACCTCAAACACAAAATATAAACTCTAAAACCAAAATATAAACCTCAAACACAATATATAAACCTCAAACACAAAATATAAACTCAAACACAAAATATAAACTCAAACACAAAATATAAACCTCAAACACAAATTATAAACTCTAAACCCAAAATATAAACCCTAAAAAAAAAAAAAAACAGAAAATATAAACTTGAACATAATATATAAACCATAAACCCCAAATATAAATCCTAAATCACAAATATAAACACTAAATCCAAAATATAAATCTTAAACTCAAAATATAAACCATAAACTCAAAATATAAACCCTAACCCAAAAATATAAACCATAACCCCAAAAGATAAACCATAATCCTAAAATATAAACTCTAAACCTCAAAAATAACCCCTAACCCCCAAAAAACTAAACCTCAAAAATATAAACCTTAAACCCAGAATATAAACCTAAACACAAAAGTCTAAACCCTAAACCCTAAATCTAACAATATATAAATTAGTAGGTTGTCTATCTGAATGAGTAGTTTGTATATTATAGAAAGAAAGGTGTAAAAATGAGCAAGTGAGCGGCACAACAAGTGAAAGAGAGTGTGCGAAAGAGTGAAGCGGGTAAAGACTGATTATTAAAAAACAAACAACACCACTTATACTATAGGAACCAAATAAATTATATGTTATCTTCAAGTTATCTGATGCAATTCCCCTTATTATAAACTAATAGGATAAACCGAAACCGAACCGATATTATGATTAAACACCCGCTAGTACTATTTAATATCAAAGTACGCAAAATTCACATATTATCAAACATAAAAACGAGGAAATACATGCAATTCTGTCGCTATAGTAAACACACATATATACAGAAAACTCGTATTAAAAGTTCTTATATATAACATTGAAATCCATCATTTGATACACATGGTTAGACATTATTACAAACATATGGTTTCAAATTCACAAAGTGACAAATCATTTCATTAATTCCTCGAAACCAATGGGGAATTACGAAATTATTTTCTTTTCGTTAACTGATATCACTCTTTAGTGAATGAATTATTCGACGATACCAATCATTCTATAAAAAAATTAAAGACTTAAGCTTCAAACTCTTCCTAAATAAAAAAAAAACATCATCAAGACATATACTGTACTACATATATTGGGTATATTGAACACATGTGTTTGGTCATTGGTATAGAGAAAGCGTAATTAATATCTCTACCTCTCTCTCTCTCTCTCTCTCTACATTTCTTTCTGTGACAAAAATAGCTGCAGAATCTGCAAACCGCTCTGCGTGAAATGATGAAATGAGAGAGAGAGAGAGAGAGTAATAGTAGTCACTTTCAATGTAATTGAGTGCACTTTAAATGCAAACGCCATGATTTTCAGTGCCATATAGTTCAAACGGAGTAACAAGCAGGCATTTGTCACTCTCTATTTTACTTAACCCACTTCTTTTATGTCTTTTCTTCAACCCCTCATTAATAAATTCCTAATTTTTGCTTCGAAATTGGTCCATAAAACATGTACAAAAACCAAACCCACCTCGGATTTTAGATTTTTATTGTGAGCTTATTCAATCTCATACGCAAAAGATCCCACTTATTATTATTATTATATAATGTTATATATACTTGCCTCCGTCGTACTTTCTCTTTCATGAATCGACATTCATTTATTGTATATGTTCATACATCATAGACCTGTCCAATCTATAATTTGTTTGGTTGGAAATATATATGATACATCATCATAATGTATTTGTGAAATACTCTCAACAATATGCATTATCCCAATCAACATTAAGCGTGTTAATTAGTTCAATATTAATACATATATAGTGGATGTGGTGCTTCATTGGTTCCAAGTTTCATACTATTCAACTAATCACACTTAAATGCATCACCAACTTGATTAAGTGACATTTTCTTGGGGGAAAATGTCAAGTTATACCTTTTTTAGAGCATCTCTAAACGATACCTCAAATCTTCAAATTTGAGGTATCATCCATTCCAAACGATACTTCAAATCCTCAAAATTTGAGGTATAGGATTAGTGATACCTCATACTCCAATACTTCAAATTTTGAGATAGCAACTTTTTTTACATTTTAGTCCCTACATTTATTTATACTTTCAAATAATAATTTCAAGTTTTATTTTAATTATTATTTTGCTAATATTTTTTATGCTTTACTTTAAATGTACATTAGTTTTTATATATTATTTTTATAATCATATAAAATAGAATTCTAATATTAAAATATAACAATATAACAAAATAAAAAACATAAAACAAATTTAATACAAAAGAAAACAATACAACAAAATAAAATTACATAACACACAATTATTATAACAATAAAATAAAACTACAACATCGGGATTGTCACGTTATTTGGAGTTTTACAATCCAAATTTGCAATTATAGCGGGATCGTCACATTATTGGAAGAAAGAAGTGTTACATGATATAATGACATCTTGCATTATAATGCATAAAATGATAATCGAAGACGAACGTGATATCAATGAACCTATACGACATGCAAGATTATCTCCTGAGCCAACTGTAGAAATGGCAACAAACGAAAATACTCGATTTCAACAATTTATATCTCGCAATTTGCAGATAAAAAATAAAGAAACTGTATATCACTTCGAAATGCATTGGTCGAACATATATGAGAGCACTATGGTATTTGAATTTTATTTAAGATGTTTAAATTTTAATTAATAGTATGATATCTGAATTTTATTTAAGATTTTTTTGTCACTAATTTTATTTAAGATGTTATTTCTATGTTTTCTAAAAATTATGTAACGTTTTTAATAAATATTGTATTTAATAATTGAATGATGAATGATTTATATTTGTTTACAAGTTATAGGATGTTATGTAATTGCGAATAAAGATTTGAGCAAAATTGCAAAATATATATTTTTGATTCCCCAAAATTTGAGATATTGTCTTTAGAGCAAAACATATGATACTTCAAAATTTGAGGGAGTTGATACCTCAAATTTGAAGTATTGCCTTTGGAGATGCTCTTAGTTACATATTATGTTATACATATACAAATTCACAAACACTGTTAAAAAAGCCCAAACTATTGTCATATATTGGTTAAAAACTAAATAAAACAGTATATATATATATTATTGAGTTAAAAACTACATCGACTATCAAAGTGTTTATTTATACGTAATTAAACTATATATAACCTGATGATTAACACTTGAACTACGTACAAAAAATTTATTTTAATTAGATATTAAAATTTTAACTTTAGTTTATGTATGAATAAAAATATGACAAACAGACAGTTACAATTTAAATTAACAATACAAAATTTAGTATATCTTAATATACTCAACATATATATAGATAAATGTTATTACTTTTATACATTTTATGTTTGACACGATAAGATACAATTGAGACGAAATGTATAATTCAATTCAAATTTGAGTATGTATCAGTTCAGATTTCTTATTGGTTGCAAATAAAATAAGGAATGTATATGTTGTAAAAAAAATTACTAGAATAGAGAGTAAAAGGAGTAGGTAGAAAGATTGCTAAAGTTTGTAATAAGAACAAGTGAAAATGGGTGGGACTGTGTTTATCATGATTATAGATCAACACTTTTTGTCCGAATCTAACGAAAGATGAAACGATGTTTGTTTATGTACCTCGTTATAAGTGTAACGGTCACGGACCAAACATCATAATAGTACATTTCCCATCACTCCATATCTTAACTCTTCCCAAGCAATTATAGCTTAGCCACTTTGTATCAATTTACATGCAACTTTTTCTACCTTTACCATTATTGGATACACGAATATTTTATTATATGGTTTGGTTTGGTTTGATCCGTAACATCTTTAAATTTTATCGAAATATGGCAACTAGACAAAGCAAATACAAACAAATTTTATATTCATAAAAACTTTAAATTTACGTACGAGTTACAAGGGACTAATTTCTCACGTGGATCTAGCTAGGTTAAAAAAATCAAAAGCAAGTAATTTTTCTTTTTTTTTGAACAATTTAAACCGTGGAATTTGTAGATTTAATTCTACAACACAACACGTTAACCACCAATTTAAAAAGAACAATTACAACACTTAAGCATCACATAGAATACATATATATGGTAATAATAAAAAAAGAGGAAAATTAAGATATATAACCACGAAACTTATACACAAAAGTATAAGATAAAGTGTGTTTAATTTATCTTAATATATCCTTTTGATTTTAAAGTCTAATTAAGAGCCGTCTCCATCTGTATTGGCCGACGACATGTAACTGACCACAAGCGACGTCTCGTCCGCTGCCGGAGCCTTAACCGCTTGAAACAGTCCTTTACAAGTTTGACAAGTGACTTGCATGATCGTTGAGCTTATCTTCTTCATAGATTGGTCCTTTAAAAGCTTAGCCCTCTCAAGCTCAGCTTGTGCTTGTTGCCTTATCTTCTTCGCATTCGCAAACTCGTTTTCAGCTATCTCTCGTTGCCTTTTGGCTTCTCTTTTAGCTTCCTCCGCGTAAGCTTTCTCCTTCATTGCTATCTTCATGATTTGCTCACTTTCCATAATCTCTTTTATACGATCAAAATGATGATACGATGATGATGATGTTGGTGCAATGGAGAGGTTTAAGTTTGTGGTATGATCATTATGATGGGATGATTCTATAACTTTTTGTTCTTTGTTTACTTGATTAGACGTTCCAAGTGGAAGAAGCTGGAGTTCGAGGTTGAGATTGTTTGATGAGTGAGTGAGAATCGAAGGAGAGATTAGTCTTTGATGAACTGGTCGGCCTTCTAAAGGTCGAGGAGTCGTAACCGCAACCGCAATCGCACCGCCGTAATTGGTTTCACTAGAGGGAGTACTAGCGGTTGAAGCGGTTCTAGAGGAACAGGCCGGGGCGGTGACGGCAGTTTGTGGCGGTTCACGGTGAACTCTCCGCACGGAGCAATTGTCTTGATGTTCAATAAAACTCTCCACCCTACAAAATCAATTAAATAATTTAATATGAAGTAGGGTTAATGATGAGTGACAAAGTAAATATTATATTCATATATTAACAATTTTATACTAAGTTTCTGAGTTTAGGTAGCCTAAAGAAATAATTTATTTTCGTTAGAGAATGGTGTCAATGTCATTAATCTAATAATTAATTAAGCTTCTTTTTTTTTGTTACAATATCAAAAATTAGTCAAAGATAAATCTAATAAAACTGTGATGCATACACAGATATATCACTACGCTGAATTAGTAATAAGAAAACACTAGGAATAGTCAAATCAAATAGTATTATAACTATCAATTTTGGTCGCTAGAGTAATAATTTGTATTTTTGACCCCTTTTTGTAATTATATGATCTCATAAATATACAAAAACAAACAGAGCCAAATTGCTTATTAAGCAACTTTTTTCTCATCACATTCGTCCAAAAGATCTTCATCTTTCATGAATAATATCAATAATTAGAGAAAAAAATGGGTCCAAAATCTAAAAAAAAAAAAAGAAAAAAGGAATCTTATTAGTGATTAAAAAGGGAATAAAAGTGAGAGGAACCTGGAGAAGACACGACCACAGTCACAAGAATGACCTCTAGTGCCACAAGTTTTGAGATGAGCTTTGTAATCTGATTGAACAGCATATCCTTTAGAGCATCTCTCACAAACCCATTGCTTATGGTTACTGTGTTTTCTTCTGAAATGTTTTTTGATTCCGACAAGATCTCCCAAAGCATGACATGGATCATGGTGAAGACAAGTGACTTCAGGACATACATACACTCGTTTCTTCACCTCTATGTTGTTATCTCTCTTGAGTAGCTTCCATGGAACCTTGTGACGCCTTCGATGCATCTGGAGATTTTGGTCCCTTTGAAACCCTTGGTTACAGATCTCACATATGTATCTATCTGACTCAAGAAGAGTTCTTGGTGATAAAGATACAACTTCTGCATCTGGATCTGAAGTTGATAAACATCCAACAAAGTTGAGGTTTTTAATTTTAAAAGAGAATTATAAAACATATCTCTTATTAAGCATTACCATAAAGGTGTGTGTGTATTTTTTTTTTTTTTTTGGTAATGGGGTTTAAAAAAAAAAAAGGGAAAGCTAGAAANGTAATACACATAAATTTGAAGTTGGTTCATAAGGTAATTAAAAAAGAGAGATTGAAACATAAAATGAAAATTTGGTGTAGTGGATCTTTATGATTACCTGGAGTACCTGCAGGTCTTCTTTTCCTTTTGTGAGTGGATGTGTTTGTGGTAGTGACCCCAGAAGAGAGGAAATGATCAGAAGAAGAAGAAACCACACAACATGTGTTAGTGTTCTTGTCCAACATCACTACTGTTTCTTGATCTGTTCTCATCAATTACCACTTTTTCTTCTGACTTTAATTTTTGTATTACAAGTTTTAGAGATTGATTTGATGAAACAAAAAGACCCAAAACAAGAAATAAAGAAAAAGAAGAAGATGATGAAATTTTTAAGATAGTGGGAGCTTTTAAGCTTTCTGCAACAAAAGCTTTCCGAAACTTTTTCTTAGGCTCTTCAAAGTTCTCCTATGTTAATATATACTATGATGAAAGCTTTTTCTTGGGTCTATCTCTTTCTCTCTCTAGCTCTAACTCTAGCTCTAGCTCTCTCTCTATCTCTCTTTGCTATGTTGACTCTTTCATATATAAACCTATTTCTCTCTCATAAACTTGAGAGTTTAGAGCAATTAGTAAGAGGGTCTTTGATGCATATATTGCCTCCGCTTAATATATAAAGCTCATTGCACATTACATACATGCACTCATGGAGATAATGAGAGAGAAGGAGGTGTTTTTTTTTAGATTTAGTTTTTTTCCTTTTTGTTATTTTGTATTTATTTTTTAGACTTTGTTTCTTATAGTATGTTGGATATATGAAATTTGTTTTTTGGCTTGGACCCATATCTTGTCTGATTGATGAATTTGTCTGGTTATCTTGAACCTTCACAAACTATTTTTTAAGTAACTTTTTTTTTTCTTTTTTACAAATTTACCAACCGTCACAAACTTTGTTAATCTATTTTTTTAGTGTTTAGAAAATCTAATATTTTAAAAACAATATTGATTTTAAAAATGAAAAAGAAGGTTAGAAAAATGAAGGCGGTTAAAAATGCGATTTTGCGGTTATTTCACTGAGAATTTTATTTACATTTGCGGTGGTTTTCTACGGTTAATGCCAGAATAGTTTCTTTATTTTGAAGACATACGTATAGAATTTACACAGTGGGCATCGTGGATTCAACTGCAATTTGCAGTTACACATGGCCTGTGGTTTCTTTATTAAAGCTTCGATGGAATCTCCTAAATTGTTTTCTACACTCAGTTTACTCTTACAATTTCCACAATCCATCATGTCAGACAACATTTGCAGGGCAATTCAGGATATCACTTTGGGTATTGATGATCCACCAATCTTACTTCCAATGAATGTGGTCAGTAAGGCTGCATATGAGAATCAATATTGTATCATTGGAAGACCATTGGTGCCACACAGAAAAAGTATTCAGTCAATAATCGTTAATCTTGCTAGGAGTTGGGGACAAGTCAGGCTTATGCGTGCTCGCATCATTGACAGAATTAGCTTCCAAATTGTATTTTCTTTGGAGTAAGCCATGGAAATGGTTATGAGACGAGGTCCTTGGGCTTTCTCATATAAAATACTAGTGTTGAAAAGATGGATGCCAAGAGTCAATCCGATGGAACTCAATAACATTCCGTTTTGGATCCAAATAACGGAGATTCCATTTTAGTACATTAATCATGAAGTAGTGGATCACATTGCTGATTCTTTTGATCCTATTATTGATGTTAAATATAATCTAGACTTCAAAGTCCGTATGGAGTACGTACAGGTACGCATCAACTGGTATGTGGATAGACCACTAAGATTTTAAAGGCACTTTCAGTTCTATCCACGAGTTAACACACTTCTCCAATTCACATATGAAAGGCTTCGTGGGTTTTTGTTGTTGTTTGTGGTCTACTCACTCATGATAATGGTTCTTGTATGGTACCTAATGGTGGTGGTGATGATGAAATGACCCTCAAGAAAATGGATTCATTCAACATGACGAAGAGGGTGGCATTATAATTCAGGAGATAAAAGACAATGAACAAACCAATAGCGCTGATGCTCAGGAAGAGATGTTGGTGGAACTAGCAAATCAAGTACAAGACCATTATGATAACAACAACAAAATGGCTACTACCAGTTATTCTCGTAAGCATAAGTTTGATGATGAAGCTAGTCCAAGCACAAGTTCAACAAGGAAGTTTTTGAGACAACTAATTATGACATTTCAATTGCTGCAACTAGAGGCGCGGTGGGGCCAATACCACCACTTGAAAAATGAGGACAATTGCTTGGAACTGCCGAGGCTTGGAAAATGACTTGGCAGTTCGACATCAACAAGCGCTTGCAAGGAGTTTGCTCCCAAATTACATTTTCCTCATGGAAACCAAACAGCATGATGACTATGTACTTAAAGTTGTTTCATAATTAGGTTTTAATATTTGTAATATTATATCTCCAGTAGGTTTAAGTGGAGGATTGGTTCTCATGTGGAAATCAATACCTCAGTTTCTATCTTAAGTGAGCATGCAAATGT
Source organism: Iberis pinnata (assembly GCA_900406425.1). Classification (NCBI taxonomy): domain Eukaryota; kingdom Viridiplantae; phylum Streptophyta; class Magnoliopsida; order Brassicales; family Brassicaceae; genus Iberis; species Iberis pinnata. The sequence goes on from OVBE01009972.1 coordinate 13,147, forward strand.
TGTAGATTATTTGGTTGATTTGAATGGAATTCAGTTTAATTTGTCTTGTGTTTATGGACATCCTTCAACAAGTTATAGATAAAGAGTATGGTCTAAGTTAGAATCCTTAACATCTTTGTGAGTAGGTCCATGGATTTGCATTTGGGATTTCAATGAATTACTATCCAACTCAGAGAGAATTGGTGGTAACATAAGAACAAAGAGATCTTTTACTACATTCAGACATATGTATCACACTTGTGAACTACATGATCTTCCATTAGTAGGAGATAAATTCTCATGGGTTCGCAATAGAAGTAACCAAACTATACAATGCTGGTTAGACCGCACTTTGGTTAATACATATTGGATTAATCTATTCTCTGCTTCATACGCTTAATATTTGGACATTGGTATACTTGACCATCGACTTGTTCTTACAAGATTCTTAACAGAGAAAATTTCTTAGTGCCATAAGTTCAAGTTTGATGCAAGGTTTTCTTATAACTCTGAATAACGTACCAATGCAATGTGTGGATGAAATAATCTTGCTACAGGTTCTTCTTTGCATTATCGGTTAAAGTCTTACAGGTCTGCTATTTCAAAATGGCACAGTCAATATCGAAGTAACTCAAAGGAGGATATAGTGTACTTTAAAACTAAATTGAATTTAACAATTACAGAAGGCAAATCGCGTGCAACCTTACATTGTATAAGACGCCAATTAAACTCTACATATGCAAAATATGAGATATTCTAGAAAGTTAAAAGCCATAATCAGTGGCTTAAGTGTGGCGATAGGAACACGGAATATTTCTTCCAATTGACCAAACAGAGAACTGCAAGAAACATAACTTATGCTTTGAAGGATAAAGAAGGTGTATTACTGTCAAATATGCAGTTTATTACATTTATAGCAAGATGCTATTTTAAAGATATGTTCAGAAGTACTTTACAGATAAACAATAATTATTACATGTGGTTAGTGGACTACCCAGAAGAGTAACAACTGCAATGAATGAAGAACTTACACGTTAGATTTTAAGAGATGGGATTGAACAAGCAGTGTTTTCCAATTGGTACCTTAAAAGCACCACTCCCAGATGATATTTCTGCTAAGTTTTATCATCATTTATGGCCAGACATAAAGGAGCAAGTTTATGCTGAGATTTATGAGTTCTTTGATCATTGTCAAATGGATCTAGCCTTGAATCACACTAATATATGCTTATTACCTAAACCAGAGGCTCCAACAGATATGTCTGATTTTTGACTCATAGCTTTGTGCAATGTGAGTTATAAGATCATAGCAAAAGTATCGGTTAACAGATTAAAAGTTCATCTACCTTTGCTCATCTCTAAAGAACAAACCTTTTTTATACCTACTAGACTAATAACAAACAATATCATGATTGGTCATGAATTGTTACACGCTCTGAAAGTTCGTAGGAGTTACAATAAAGCTTCTATGGAAATTAAGACAAACATTTCTATAGAATCTGATCTTGTAGAATAAGATTTTCTGCAAGAAACTATGTTCCAAATGGGTTTCACTTCGCATTGGGTACAATGGATTATGTTATGTGTTCGTTACGTTTTGTTCTCTATGCTATTTAATGGCTCACGTAAGAGTTACATCAATCCATATATGAGTTTGAGGAAAGGTGATCCTTTATCACCTTACCGTTATATTTTACGCTAAATACTTAGTCATATGCTGCATAAAACTACTCAAACACATCAACTATGTGGACACACGATTAGTCGTAATAACATTTCACTCATTTATTATTTGCGGATGATGCACTATTTTTATGCAATGCCAATACTCATTCTGCTTCAATTCTGATGGACATCCATAGAGATGGTGGGACAAGTAAGTACCTTGGAATGCCATAGATGTTTGAAGCTAAGAATGGTGATCTATTTCAATACATAATTGAAAAAGTACAACAAAAAACTGCAGGTTGGTCTAAGAAGTTTTTATCACCTATTGGTAGAGAGATTCTAGTGAAGTCAATAGCATTGGTCATGCCCCATTACTCAATGAGTTGTTTTATAGTTCCAAAAGGTATTTGTGATTACATTGAAAATCTTATTGCAAAATATTGGTGGCATAAGGGTGACAACATTTCGACTAGATCATTACATTGGTTAGCTTGGCAACAACTTTCAATTCCAAACAGAGAAGATGGGTTAAGATTTTAATCTTTAAAGCATATTAACAAAGCATTACTTGCAAAACAAACTTGGAGTATGCTTCAGTTTCCCAGCAATTTTTTTGCTAGAACTTTCAGAGGAAGATGTTTGATAAACAGAGGTTTGCTAATCCATTGTCTAGCAAATACTTAAGTTTAATTATG
>OVBE01009973.1:0-15488 GCA_900406425.1 Iberis pinnata
TAATATATGATAACATTCACAATTAATGAAAACTAATATCATCATATCTTTTAGTTTCATACATAGAGAGAAGTTATATATTTATATATAGATCTTCTATACTTCATTCTTTTATTTGTCTGAACATAATCTTTGCTTCTATATATATATTAATCTTATAATTTATTTTTTCTTTCTTTTTCGTTTAGAAATCCAACACACTTTTCTGTTTCTTATTATTCTGCATTTTAGTAACTAACTAACAATAGATAAATTTATATTAATTTACATTAACACATGTTATAATTTTAATTATTGATAATTTAAATTGTCAGTGATAAATAGTGAGTTATAATTAGCATACGTGTCTATATTTACTGTTTAGATCATGTAACGTGTATTTCCTCAATTTCGGTAAAACTTTCCCAAAGATATTATTTAACGATTTATCTCTATATAATAAATCATATTACTTAGTTTAGTTTGAAGAAAAGAGATAAATAAGATATTTTATTAAACATATTGACAATTATAATAATAAAATAAATAAATTCTAAAATGATACGTAACATAAAGAAGATTGAATATAGAATGTATTTTAAGGCACAAACAATTAATAAACATAATAAGAAAGAAGGATAGAAGAATAAAGAGACCTGAATAGGAAGTGCGTCCATATCAGCGCGAATAGCAACAAAAGGTGGAGCTCCGGATCCGATCCAAGCCCGAATACCCGTTTTAGCAAGTGGAAACCTGTACATAATACCCATACGGTCGAGCTCGGTACGGACAAGCCTACTAGTCTCAAACTCCTCGAAAGCAAGCTCGGGGTTTTCATGGATCGTTCGCCTGACTTGCTTTAGCCAAGCCACGTGGTCAGGTTCGTATGTAAGTCTGAGAATCTCATCAGAACAAGCTCGGGTCCAGACCCGGCAGTGATCTGACCCGACTCGAGTTGTTGGGTGACCCGATGATTGGTTCTTAGTTGGAGTTGGAGTTGGATTTAGTAGCAGCCCAAAAGGGTTATTGTTATTGGGGAAATTGAGTTGGAGGAAAGGTAAATTGGTAGAGTCGGTAAGAGAGACGATGGTCATGGTGATGGTGAGAGAGAGGGAGATGAGCTTTAGAGTTTGGAGATTGTTCATGATTTGTTGTTTGTTGTTTGGGCATGTGGAGGATAAAAAAAGTTGTAAGAGGGAATTAATCACGTGTGTTAATTAGGTGGTGGGATCCCATTCGATACTCGTCACTCTTCACCGACTCCTTTTACACGTTTCTTTAGATATTTCTTTTTCTTTCTTCCTAGCCATTTTAATTCAACACAAAGTACACGAACTTATTTCTTTATACACAACTTGCTTTGGTGATGTATAAAAAGTATGATGCTAAGGACTTAGGAGTATTATGTTTCGGACTTAGTTTTGGTAATCATGATTATTTATGAATAACTATTCACTAATCATAGAGTAAACACAAGATCTATTGATAGAAATGTGTTGAATCTTGATTATAAAGAAAAAAGTGGAAGAAGATTCACAATCATAATAAAGATTCAAACTTAAAATAAACAATTATCCAAAATATTTACAAAGATTCCTCCAAGAAGAAGAGACCCAAAGTTTTTAAAAGATAAAGCATAAGATCCCCTAAAATTTGGTATAGAAAGCTTATATAGTATCCTAAATGGGAATGGGTTTGACCAAAACGAAATTGGTCAACCAAAACGAAATTGGTCAACCAAAATAAAATTGGGTTTTGTCTTGAAAAGGTAAGAGAAAATGTTGATTTTTTTTTGACTTATACCGGTTTGGTGCAAACTAGTGCAACAAACCGGTATGACCAATCGACTAGTTCTACCGGTTTGCATAAACCGGTGTAACTAAATGCGTCAGGGTCTCTGGTTTTCTGAAGAGTTGATACCGGTTTAGTGCAAACTGCTTCACTAAACCGGTACAGTTTTCAAACTTCTCTTGTTCTTCTTCTATACCGGTTTGTTTTCCCCAATGCATCAAACTTGTATGGCTTAGCATGATCCTTTGTGCATCTTTTTAAGCTCCTTCTTGATCCTTTTTCATCAGTTTTGATTCCAATTTAGCTCCACACTTCTTAAACACCTGAAATATGCAGTAGTATGCAAAACACGACCTATCTAGACCTAAATGTAAGTTAAATAACCTAAAATGGAATCAAAACCAATGTTAAAATCACAATAAGCCAAAGATATCAACTCCCTCAAACTTAATCCTTGTTTGCCCTCAAGCCAACTAGAAGGTATATTTGAGTTTAATTCTGATTTTCATGATTATGAATTATGTCACATGCCTAGCATTAAAGATATAACTTCTAGTTTGCATACACCCATGATTATTGATGAATGTTATTATTTGATATGTGAGTCTCAAAGACTAGATACTATGAGGTTTGAAACACTTACTAGGAATTATGATGAAATATGTTATGACATTCATGATCTCAAGTTAAGGTTTTTAATGCATGATGAGTCCGGTCCTCTTCTTAAAAAGTCTTGCCTATGAGATGTGCTTGACATAGATAAGATCTTGAGTGATTTAGAAAATTCTAAGGTTGAGATGGACATTAGAAGTGAGAATGATGTGTTTTACATGATTGATGGAGATGAAGTTGACTACTTTTTGTTGAACTCGTTTAAACCTGAAGTTGANATTATTTTTCCTTTTAATGCATTTGATTCTCAGGAGCCTTTAGTAATCAAGACGCACTTCATGTTATATGTTACATATGTAATCAGCTTCTTTGATGTGATTGATGACTTTTTCCCACGGGAAACATTGTATTTCTTTGTGCATATATTCTATTGCACAAAGAAATACAATGTTTCCCATGGGAAAAAGTCATCAATCACATCAAAGAAGCTGACTACAAATAGGAGAAGGACTAAAGGTGCATTAGCTCAACCATTTGATTCTCATGATTAACACATTGTGCTAAACAGTCAAGCTAACGACTTTAAGCAAGCGCTGAGTGGGAGGCAACCCACTATTTGGTGTTTTAGATTTAGTATTTTCAATTTATAGTCCTAACTTATTTATTTTTAGTTTTGAGTTCTATGTGATTTAGGATATTACCGGTGAAGGATCTTCAAGACACTTCAGGTTATCTCTAATCTATTTTCATTCATAATCATCTCACTTGAATTGTTGGTTGACTTAATGGTTTATCTCTTGATTCTTGGTAAAGTAAATTAGTATTTCTTGATCATTGCTCCTTATTTACCAACTTGATTGATTGCTTAGAACTGTTTCGAATAGTGCATTTCACATATGATTCTTGCTAATTGTTAATTAGTCTTGCTCGATCATTATCTCTTAATGGTTTCCCTTACAAGTGATTCTTCTTAGCTCTTAAATTAGCATTTCTCAATCATTGTACAACCACTCTATTATGTGCTTCAAATTAAAAGAACACTAACACTTCTCTTAAGTGTTTGTTCGTTTTGTAGAAAAAGCAGTTTCAAGCAACAACCCGATCGTGTAAGATAGCAAGTTTGGAGCCGATTCCAGATTGATGATACTTCACCATTATTAACTTCCTTTCCCTTGAACTCATATAGTATTGTCTTTATTTTCTTCTCTTGCAGACTTCTCTATTGATTCTAGTTACTCTTACTCCTTCTCTTGGTTTTATTTTTGCATCGGGATGGCGTGAAGTAAGTCTAGGGAGGGTGTAATGATACTAACTATGTTTTGATGTTTTGTCTTTAGGGTGAAAATTTTCAAATTTTTCGTTTTTGGTTTAGAAGAGTCTAATAGAGTCGAATGAATGACGATAATAATATGTGATGATTACTAGCCTATTGTGAATTTAAGTTCTTTTTCTATTTGATTACTGACTTAGATTAACTGCTAGACTCAGGACTGGAACCACATTAATTGGTTGATATGCCTTTTAAAGTTATGATCGTTTGGATTGTTGATGATTTGATGCTAGCTCAATTGTTCTATGATTTAATTTGATCTTAAATTCTCTTACTTATGGTGTTCGTATACTATGAAAGCTAGGTATCTTGCTCTTCAGTGTTCTATAAAACCGACAAGTTCTTTCAGTACGATCATGGTCCTTTCTCTCTCTCCCTTCAAAAAATATAAAATGGTACAAAAAAGGATTGAATGTGTGATCTAGAAATCCGTAGTCAATCCCAAAAAAACAAGCCGCTAAAAAAAGAATAGAAAAGAAAGAAAAGCGCAGAAATGCAAAGAAATAAAAAAGAGAAGAAACGCAGTAAAAAAGAAAAAAGTGAAGTGAGAAAGGGAGAAACCGAAAGTTGATTGATGCTCTGTTTGGTATGGGAATTTCGATAAAAGGGATACCCAAGCGTGCTGATCGATACCTTATAAGTAAGAACGCACCATTTTACAGTTGAATGAATTTAATGAGCTGGTTGAAATGATTTGATGTTTTGATTGATTTGGGATTTAGAGTAGAATCCATGTTGTTAATTATATGGTGGTAAACAGTCCATTTGCAGTGGTTGTCTAGGATTAGTGTCTTTAGTTTGTGACGTCATAACTTGAGTTTTCTGAGACTCTGTGAATTCCTGTGTGGTCCTTTTTAAAACCTCTTCTCTGGATTTAATTTTGCTTTACTTGAGGACAAGCAAAGATCTAAGTCTGGGAGAGTTGATATCACTCGGTTTGAACGCTTTATAGTGGGAATTTATGCTTGCTATTTAGCGTTATCCGAGATCTCTCTGCAAATTGGTATGTTTTATAGGTTTTTGGGTGTTTTGGATGCAAATTGACAGATGCAGATGCAGAGTCCGACAAAAGAGTCATAAGTTTAGCTATGTTTAAATATGTTGCCGTGGATGGATTGAGCTGAAATTTGTATACAATATAGCCACACGAGTTATCTTTCATACAGAGGTGGTTTCAAGTCACCCCATCAGATAAATCAAAAGCTATGGCTATTTTACTGAAAACTGGTCAAACTGACTCGCAGAAGAAAATTGTACAGAAAATCCTCTGGAATGCCCGATCGATCTCTGAAGTGCCCGGTCGGGCATTGGCTCATGGAATTCACGAAATAGTGCTTGATCGAGTGCACGATCGATCAATAAATTTCCCGATCGATCTGATGATCCGAGAATTGTTAGAAGCTTTCCAAAATTTGCAGAATTGGTCCTCAAGGCTATCTTTTATTATATTTTGGTTTTTCCTTTTTTTCTGAGCATTATTAAAACCTCTTACCTAGGTTTATTTTCATTAAGCTTTATTCTTTTTGAGATTTTCACTAAGGGAGAGGAGATTTTGAAACTCTTTATTTGGGAGAAGTTTTCTCTAAACCCTCGTTATTTATCAATATCTATACTTATTTTATGATGAGTTCTTCTCTGATTTTGTATTAATTATGCTTTGGAATGTCTGAGTAGTTCACTAGTTAGCTTTTAGGTTTTCTCGGGGCAATCATGTTTGATTGTTAGGGTTATTTATAAAGAGATTGAATTTATTAGGTTCTCAGTCTAGATTCAAACCTAATGCATGAATTATCTTGATCACCTAGTTCTTAATAATAGATTGATAAATACAAAGGAATATGGTTTAGAAATCTGACCTAATCTAGATGAGTAAATTCCTTTACTTGTAGAAGTATTGTCTTAGGGGTTTATGAACTTATCAAATATGAATTGTAATTCATATCTAAATACGGCAAAAGTTTATTTTTAGTAATTTGAATATAGGGATTAATACTTCAGAAGGAGATTAATCTATTTTTTGTCTTTTGAGTTGAGAACTATTTTCAAATGAAAATCTCTACATGATAACCTGACTTTTAAACTTGACTACATGTGGATTCCCTATTGCCTAACACTTTTATTTTATAGTTTACAACCACTTTTATTTTATCGTTTTGAATCCGTTCCAAACAACTTGATATTCTGTCTTAGCTTGATTTGAGATTAAACTGAATGTGTACTGTCTGGTCTCTGTGGGAGTCGATTCTATCTATGCTATAGTGATTTGTTCTCTGCAGTGTAGTTTAGGATTAAATTCTTAACCTATCACATAACTCTGTCAATTTACAAGCTTGCAACATATTATTGAAGGCTAAGAACATAGCTTCACTTCTCCATGGACCCCCTTATTTTTTTCCCATTATGACAAATATCATTGAAGTCCCCAAAAACACACCAACTTTTCAGCACTAGCTAATCCAATTTTGCTCAGTTTCTCCCCATGATATTCTCTTCTCTTTTGATTTGCACTACCATAACTACCAGTGGAAAAAAAATCTTCATAGCCGATCAAACAGTCTATCATATTATTATCATATTGTAACACCTTTACATTGATATTTTTCTTCCAAAAAATGGCAAGGTCTCTGCAGTGATTACTAGGGTTCACTGTAAATACGTAATCATATCTCAACCAGGCATGAATATCACTTAATACATTACTATTATTTAGAGTCTCAATTAAAAAAAGGTCAGGGTAATAAGTAGCTCTTAATTCCTTGAGATATGGAATTAGCAAGTCTTAGGACAAAGAAAGGCCGTGGCAATACTTTGTCTTTTGATGTTTAGGCATTCCTCCTTCATCATCTTCCTTCATCCTTTTTACTGATCCTGGTAGTTTGACCCATGTTTGTATACTCTCCTCTCCATTTTGCTGGTCCTTACTAACCATCTTCTTTCGTTTAAGCCTTGAGAAAGTCTTTCTAGACTTGGATGAAACAGTCGTTGAGCCCACTGATCCTTCTTCCTTAGAGCCCTTGGCCTTCTGCCTCTCTCCTTCGTTTTGATTAACATTATCTATATTAGCCGATTTAGCTTCAGGATGAGCTATGACTGCATTCTTGCTTCCCAATTGTTCAACATTAGCTGCTCTTATTGCTTGACTCATCAGTTTCTCTTGTGGATGTGTGACCAGAGTCTCACCTTGATTGCCTTGATTTTGAAAAAATATAAAAACATGACCTTTACCTTTATCTACATTTCTGGAGATAGCTATGGGGGAGGGGGGGGGGGGGGGGGGCAAAANGTGAACTTTTTTTCCGCCTTTGCAACACTTATCTTAACCATTTGCTCTCTTAATCTTCTTTCAACTCCATGGACCGCCAAATGGTATTGTCTCATGTTATCCATAACACATGAATCAATCTTCATTCTTCCCGTAACTAGATCAAGTCCAATCTGGTTCTCATTAAGCACACCATGTAAAGGATCCGAAGGCTGTAGATAGTCCTTGATTCTCTGCTGTTGCTCTCTCACTCTCGGATGTGATACCGTTGAATATTCATTCTGACCAGATTGATTGAGAGGGAAATTTTCTTTGGGATGTGTCAATCTTTGACATATATAACATCTTCGTTGAATCTTCTCATAATAAAAAAGCCTTAAGAAATTATCTTGTTGGCGTTTGGAAACGTTTTGCTCTTCTCAAGGGATTGGTGATGTTGAATTTTATCTTGACTCCAACGAAATCTCTTATTTGTGATTGCAAAGGATCAAAAGCAACATCTTTAACTTCACCTAGCTCATCTCCAACATCAATTATAGTTGATTCCGTTAGATTGTTAACGAGTATATTTTTGATCCTTACCTAGACAAAGATGTACTGCAAGGAATTTTCGGGTGGTATCTTCATCCACTTCTCCAAGATTATAGATCAGTCATTGTGAGTCCAGACTCCCTATTCTAGTACCTTATCTAAGTCGAGTTGATGCTAGAATATGAACTGAAACTTTTCCTGAGACAAAGCAATTCCCTTGATTTAAGAGCTTGGCTTAAGAGCTTTTCCAATTAGACTTACCTGGTTCCTTTCAATTGCGCTAAACTCCGGTAGGTTAGGAAGTAAAACTGGAGCTTCATCTTCTTCTTCAATATTCAGAGCTCCGAGAACTTCTTGTAGAGGATTTTCCATTCGAAGTATTTCAGGAAGACACTAACTGAGGTTGATTCTTCACACAATAGAGCATAAACAGCGATTAAGAGATGATTCACCGTTTGATCAAAGTAAGAAAAAGATGATAACACTAGACACAGTAAATAGCTAAAGCTCCACCACTCAAAGAGAATCTTTTGACTATTCAAATACTTTTCCTCTATCCGAGATTGCTAAGCCTTTCTTGTGTTCTCAAATTTTGTATTTTTTATATGATTAAATAATATTCTTAGTATTATTAAGTTTGTTTTTATATTTAAAATAACTTTATTACCTCTAATATTTTATGAAATAATAATATTTAACTTTTTATAAAATTAAAATTTTCTTCTAATAGCTTTAGACCGTTACCCTTCTATGCATGAATCATATCTAAATCATAAGGTATAAAATATATGGTAATTACACGGCGGAAAAATTAATTAGAATCGATCGAAGTTTCTGAGCATTCCAAATGTCATGCCTCTACTTATATCTACACGCACACAAACTAGTATGCTAGTACCCATGAGATAAAATCCCAACCTCTTTTTTCTCTTAGGGAATTTTTTGTTGAACAACTTCAATTAACCCTAACCTTCATTAACTCCCATATTACATATACTCATAATGTTAACGTTTATGGGCTAAGCCCAATATGGAGCTTTAGTCACGAACGAAAGTGATTCCTTTATCACTTATGATTATATATATACAATTAACATTTATTCTTTAATTAAAATATTAAATATGTGTATATTTCTGTATAATTAATAACATTATTAGATTCCAATAAATTTAGAGAAAATAGCTCAAATACCATAGCAAAGTTCCATAATAACTAGAATACCATACATCTTTCAAATATTACTAGAGTGCTTTTGAAACCCTTGTAAATTACGATTCACTCCCTTTCTTAGTTTTCTCTTAATTTAGTAAATTTATAATAAACAATTCCACGTCACTCAACCGTATTCCACATCATTAAACCGTATTCCACGTTAATAAAACATACATTATACATATCAAATTTTTCAGTTGCTCAACATCGTCTAAATCTTATTGTGAACCCTCTTCGAAATTTCTGGTAAGTTGCGATTGCTTCCCTTTGATATATGTTGCGAATGAGTTCGATTATGTTGTGGACGAGTTTGATTTATGTAGTGGTTGAGTATCATTTCTGTTACGACCGTGTTTGATTTACGTTGTGATTGAATTTGATTTTATTGCAGACCAATTTTTTTTTTGTTTGTATGAGTTTCATTTTACATATAAATATACAAATCTTGTTAAATAAAAACAACAGTTTACTTTTCCTACTTTTAACACTGGTCGTCATCTCCGAAATCGTCTTCGTCGAAATCGTATTCGCCCTCGTCGTGTTCTCCTGTATGTTGCGAGTGATTTTGACATATAATGCATAAGAGTTAGATTACTGTTAAGAACGAGTTTTATTTCTGACTAAGTTATTCTACATAGTAGCTGAGTTATATATCTTATGTTAAAAGGCCTCAAAGGTTAAAAGGCCTGAGTTATTTTGACCTCGGAAACGTAGAAAGGGCTAAGTTATTCTTACCTCGGAAACATAGAAAGGGCTAAGTTTCCTTCCGAAACATCGAAAGGGATGAATTATTCTTACCTCTGAAACATCGAAAAGACTGAGTTATTCTTACCTTAGAAACATAATAAAGGCTAAAGACGTTTCCTCTTGGAATCATTGCCAAGCTAGGTGATAGCCTGATTGCGTGGTCTGCTAAGACAGTACATTATCTACTTTGTAGACAGCTTCACGTGAATCAGATGGAGATTTGAAGTCTCGTTGATGATCAACCTATCATGTTTGGATTAAACGAATTTTGTGAGATAACTGGGTTAAACACAAACCCACTACCAACGGAAAGTTTTGAACCTGAACCTGAGCAATACGAAGCTTTCTGGGATGAGTTGAATGTGCTGCGTGGGATGGGACCCAAGTTAGATGAATTGAGGACATCATTAAATGTCTGTCGGATATGGACTCAAGAAAAGCGCAAATGGTTGGGCCTGTTATTCATGCAAGCCATTGGTATTTATGCTCTGAGTAATAATTCTAGGATCCCTTTTAAAACTGCAAAAATGGTTTTCGACGATGATGCTATGATGGAATACCCATGGGGTCGTGTTGCATTTGAATCTCTTATTAAATCTATTAAGTTGTCGAGAGAAGATGCTAACTCATACACTCTCAATGGTTTAGTTCACATGTTATTGGTTTGGGGTTTTGAATATGTCACGTGCTTCAGAGAGAATTATGGGAACCTGTTAATAAATGATGAGATTCCGCTTCTTCAATGGGCTGGAAGTCGTCCGCGTGCAAATTTAGATTCTGCCATCTCTAATGAGATCATAAATCATGGAAAGGTAATGTTTCATAGTGAGTTTTTTTTAATTATGTGGCTGTGTTATATTGAGACATTTCGTATCTCTTGTATTACTGCTGAGTTATCCAGTTGTTATTTTCTTCTTTGATGAGTTATGAGATAGATAGTTTTTATTTACTTGATGACTGAGTTTTTTTTATTTACTTGATGACCGAGTGCCTTTTTAATTTTATATTAGCAATTTTGGCAAGGTAATGTTTCAGACCGAGTTTCTAATAATTTGGTGGATGTGTTATGTTGCGATGTTTTGTATCTCCTGTTCAACACAAATATTGTGAACTTGATAACAGACATACACCCAGATCGCTATGCTAGTGGTTTTTGGAATGTGGACAATAAAAGAAGGAGGGACTCTAACGTTCCGCCTGCGGCCGAGCAAAAAACAAAGAAGCAGAAGAAAGATAAGAACAATAAAAGAAGGAATGCTTAAGTCTCGGGTGAGGCCGAGCTACCAACAAAGGAGCAAAAGACAGCTGTAGGGAAAACCGCTAATATACGTGTGGAATCTGTGGCTGTGTTGGAAAATTCTATGCAGGTGTTTGCTGACTCAATTATGGCGGGGTTCACAAAATGGTTCCTCTAATTGTTAGAAAGACAGTCCAGTTGGTTATGAAATAAAAGGATTTACGTGGAAGACCCGTAAACAATGATCACCTGTCAAAAACTCAACCACCCCCATCTTTAACATATCACTCGCCGCCTCATGAGGTTCCACCCGCAGCCATGACACCTGCAAAAAATGTAGACGAGAAACCAAATGAGGTTGAGGATTATGTTGTGGCAAGAGCCGATGTTAGGGTTGATGAGGAGACCCCTACAAAAGGCGATGGTAGGGTTGATGAGGAGAAACAAAGTGAGGTCGAGGATTCGTTTGTGGCAAGAGGCGATGGCAGGGTTGATGAGGAGAAATAGAGGGAGGTCAATGAAGTTGTTGTTGTCGATGAGACCATTAAATCTCCTCCTAAGGGACGCGTAATGAGGCGCAACACAAAACTGAATGAACATAAGAAGAAGGCAGAGGCTGAGTTAAAAAAGAAAAAAGCCGATGATAAGAAGAAAGCGGCGGACGAGAAAAAGAAGAAAGCGGCGTTTGATAAGAAAAAAGCGGTAGAAGAGAAAAAGAAGAAAGCAGCGAATGATAAGAAGAAAGCGATTGAGGACAAGAAGAAGGTGTTCGTGAAATATGTGGATGAAGATGCATATGAAGAATTGAGGTTGGAAAAAATAAAACCTGTTCGGGACAAAATAGTTCAATTATCTCATAACGGGTCAAGTATCTTCGAATGTTAATATAACTAAGCATTTAAGTTAATATAATTTAGTCTATCATTTATATAACTCAGACTTGGCCCAAAAAAAAGCTCTATACCAAACTGCTTATTGATAGTTATTACTCGTAGGTAGAACGAAGAGACCAATGTCGCCGAGAAAGTCCTCATACAGGTTCGGTTTTCCATAGGCTTAGAAAACCTTGCAACTATCGAGTATTAGAGACATAAAATGGTGGAGTATTGTGCGCCATTGTTTTCAAAGCTTTATTCGAGAACATGTAGCTCAGCTGAATATGATGCCTCAACTCATTCAATCTGTTATCATCGAATACCAGTTACCGGAAACAATAAGTACCCGATCCATACGCTCTCAGTGTGAGATGAAGAAGTTAGATGGAGAAGTTGGTTACCAAAGAAGAATCGGTAAGACTATGTACAATGCAAAAAAAAAAAAAACAATTCAACACCCTGTCTCTCAAATTTAACCTTCCACATCATCATCCGTAATGGATGATGACATGGCATGGATGCTGACACGGACGATGACATGGAAAAGAGATGGGTCAGCCGCAATACCAACACATAACCTAGTCCAAGTTAATCAGCCATCAAATGCCCGTAACTTAGCCAGCTTTTGTAAGTAAGTCGTCACGAGCGGGTGACTTATGCCCGTAAGTCAGCTAATTTCTCTTAACTCAGCGGGTTTCAGTAACTCAGCTGCAACGTAACCACAAGTCGTCTCATTAATACACGTCAACGAATTCCTACGTGGCGAATGACATTCCTGTAAATACGTTTTTTGTCACAACGTAATAGAAGGTTACGCTGGGCATTTAAAAAATGCAAGTAATAAAAAAAAGATTTGTATGGTTCTAGTCTTTTTTATTAAAATGTATGGTTGTTAAGCTATCTTCCCATAAATTTATGATCCAATTTTCTTAGGTGCGTGACCATGTAAGATTACATAATATTATAACCATTATATTATATAATTGTCAAACCTTAACACTAGAACTTTATCTAGAGTAAGTACAAAAAGATTTCAGGACGTTCCCAACAATCTGCCACTTGTACTGGAATCATATATTCCTATATCTTTTTGTCTCTATATCTTGATCTCCGCATAAGACAAGAAAACGTGTCATCCTTATTTAAGGTAGATCACGTTTATCGAACTCTGATTTATACAAATCAACCAAACGACTAACATTCACCTCGTTGAGCGCGGTCACGCATTTTCAGTATCAAATCTTCGATAGGCCTTGAGATATCTATCTTCCGTTATATGGAAGGGACAAATCCCATCTTTTTCCATTTCTATTTCTAACAAACTTTATAATACACCTAATCATTGTCTTTATAATCACCTTTTACAGTTAACGTTTGACCAAGTTAATGTTCACTAATCCATGTGTAAGAAAATCATGATGAAATCATGTCAAAGGATTATACTCTATAGTTGTCATGAGAAACTCTTATGACACTCATATAACAATCTTGTAGAGTTCCCATAGCGGGTAAGTTTGATATTGTGTTCTCCAACACATATCAATGTGATTGACTTTAATACTACATATTAATGACTCCACGAAACTTAGTCATGAGTCACCTCACATACTAATCACTTAAAGTTATTAATGTCCCATTATAATAACCTTTGACTAGGGACCTCACATAATTTATATTATCTTTCACTTACACAGTTTCATGATCAAGTCACGTATCGATGATCTATAAGAATAATAAAAATTATGTTCGGAAATAATTATCAAATAACAAAATAATATCGAAATAATTTCACTAATTTGAAAAACATATCTAATGTATATAAAAACGAACATTATAAATAAAATGGAAGATAGCTTAACTACCATACATTTTAGTTACAATGACTAGAGCCATACAAATGTTTTTCTTATTACTTGCATTTTTTAAATGCCCAGAGTACCCTTCTATTACGTTGTGACAAAAAACGTATTTACCGGAATGCCATTCGCCACGTAGGAATTCGCTGACGTGTATTAATGAGATGACTTATGGCTACATTGCAGCTGAGTTACTGAAACCCGCTGAGTTAAGAGACATTAGCTAACTTACGGGCATAAGTCACCAGCTCGTGACGACTTACTTACAAAAGCTGGCTGAGTTAAGAGAAATTAGCTGACTTACAGACATAAGTCACTCGCTCGTGACGAGTTACTTACAAAAACTGGCTGATTTGTTTTAAAAAGGCTGACTTACGTAATGGCTGACATACAAGAATACAGCTGACTTACGCTTTTCTGCTGACTTATGTACTCCTGTTACAGCTGACTTATACTTCGGCGTGATGACTTTTTGAAAATTGTATTGAGTTATACTTAGAGATGGCTGAGTTATGTTTCGCACGCTGATTTATTGCAGTTGACTGTGTTATACTTATTGGATGTTAACACGGCTGAGATACCTCTACTCAACCGTCAAGAGCTGGATTAAATGTTCAACTCATCGTGTTTACGACTTACCTACTAGCGAAAGATTAATTACTAGAATATCATTTATGTCACCGCTGATTTAGTTGATGAAAGGGTTGAGTTATGGTTTCCCAGCATATTACCACTGATTAATTTGAGAAAGATTAATTACTAGAATAGCATTTACCTTGCGACTGACTTACGCTGCATTTGATGGCTGATTAACTTGGACTGGGTTATGTGTTGGTATTGCGGCTGACATATCTTTTTGCCATGTCATTGTCCACGTCAGCATCCATGCCATGTCATCATCCACTGAGGATGATGGTGCGGAAGGTTAAATTTGAGAGACAAAGTGTTGAACTTTTTTTTTGCATTGTAGATAATCTTACCGATTCTTCTTCGGTAACCAACTTCTCCATCTATCTTCTGTGTCTTATTCTTCATCTCATACTGAGAGCGTAAGGATCGGGCACTTATTTTTTCCGGTAACTGGTATTCGATGATAACAGATTGACTGACTCTAGGCATCATATTCAGCTGAGCTACATGTTCTAGAATAAAGGTTTAAAAAAAATGGCGCACGATACTCCACCAGTTTATGTCTCTAATACTCGACAATTGCAATGTTTTCTAAGCCTATGGAAAATCGAACCTATACGGGGACTTTCTCAGCGACATTGGTCCGTTCGTTCTACCTTCGAGTGTCGGAATAACTATCTGCTAGACTGAGTTATATTAACTTAAATGCTGAGTTTTTTTGGGGCCAAGTGTGAGTTATATTAATGAAAGACTGAGTTATATTAACTTAAATGCTGAGTTATTTTAGTATCAAGGCTGAGTTATATTTTCGGTAGGCTGAGTTGTAGTAACAGTGGATACATACATTTTATTATCAATTCTCATTCAATAAAGTGGATACATATATTTTATTAATATTCACTTTGGATTAAAAAGGGTCTAATTATGTATTAACACATTTTATATAATTCACATTCTTCAATGATTTATAGTTTAGAGTTTACTAACAAATATAAAAAGGGAAGTTGTTGACAGATGATCAATAATGTTTTCGGTCCGGTTATGAGCCGGCGCACTAGTACTAATGATCATATACTTGTCTGCCATCATAGCCAAAAAATATGAATTCGAAAGGAGATTTATTGACAGAGAAGTAATAGAATATTAGACGCGAGATCACAGAAAAATGAAAAATACATACGATTATATAAACATTGAGCCCACGGGCTTTCATTTCTAATATACTTTTGAAAAGACAAATACTCAACCCTGGTTACGTTAGGGAGGTCAGAATAACTTAGCCTTAACTATGTTTCCGAGGTAAGAATAACTCATCCTCTTTAGGTTTCGGAGGTCAGAATAACTCATCCCTTATTACGTTACCGATGCCAGAATAACTCAGACCTTTTAATATTTGAAATTTGTAATATCACATCATAGCTGCGT
>OVBE01009974.1:0-15481 GCA_900406425.1 Iberis pinnata
TTGCATTCAAAGAAACAAGCTTTGAGTGTTAGAGAGAGGATAAAAAGATTATCACTCATATAATTATTTTGCACATAAGCCCGCCAATTTTCTAACCTTGGAGAAGTACTACAGAGACATGAATACAATCCCTACAAAACGCTTCTAGCCTCAGTCCATCATCACCAATCTCACACCGTGGTCTCCACGGCGGTTTCAGCAATCCGCAAGATCTTCGAAGGCCTCCATGATATCCAACAAAGGCGTGTTGACTCTTGAGTCTTGTCTATTAACAAAAGCATGTCATTCATCGACTCTTCCTCTATTACTTTTTCTTTTTTATTTTTTTCTTTCTCTTATATACAGTTTCTTCATCATAGTTATTAGAGTTTGTTAATGAGTAGTTAAAAGTCTGTTAAGTTTGTTAATGACCGTTTAGTTACTATAAATATGTATACAGTTCATACTTTACATTTTAATGAGGAAAGTTCATTCTTTCTTCTTTCTTTACACTGATCTTGATCGTGATATGGTATCAGAGCTACTTAGCTCGTTTTTCCGCAAATTTCTTCTTCCTTGGATCTTGTTTCAGTGCTAATGAGTGTTTCTTTTCGAGATCTCTTCTCAATTTCTTCGTTCTTTGATGAAATTCTTGTTCAATTTCTTCTCAGTTTGATTCAATTTCTTCAATTGATTTCTTTCTACATCTTCTTTTTCTGTTTTTGAGCTACCATGTCTTCAGATCCTAATCCGACTATTACTTCATCTTCCAGTCGATTAACAACATATTTATATGAAAATCCTTTTTACTTGCATAGCAACGACCATGCCGGACTTGTTCTGGTTTCCGATCGCTTAACAAGTGGAGCTGATTTCCATTCCTGGCGCAGGTCAGTTCGTGTTGCCTTGAATGTTAGAAATAAACTTGGTTTCGTCAATAGAACAATTAAAAAACCTTCTGATGATGATGTCAATGCTGGTTCTTGGTCAAGATGTAATGACATGGTTTCTACTTGGCTCATGAACTCAATTTCTAAGAACATCAGTGCGAGTTTACTGTATATGAATACAACTGAGGCTATTTGGAATAACTTAATGAATAGATTTCATCAAGATGTTAGTGCCTACTATACGGATCTTGTAACTCTCTGGGAAACTTATAATAATTTTGTTGAGTTGCCTGTATGCACTTGTGGAAAGTTTGAGTGTACAGCTGCAACAAATTGGAAGAAAATGATGGATAAGAGCAGGATTATGAAGTTCCTAATGGGAATGAATGAGGCACATGAGTCTACTAAACGTCAAGTGCTTATGATCAAACCTTTGCCAACAATTGAAGAAGTGTTTAATATGGTCTGTCAAGATGAACGTCAGCGAGTTCTAAAGCCAATTTCACAACCTGATACAGCTGTATTTCAGGCATTAACACCAGACTTGGGTAATACAATCAATCATGTGGCTGCTTATGCAAACTATAAACCAAAAGCCAAAGCCAGTACGTACTTACTGCGGTATGACAGGACATGTGGTAACAAAATGTTACAAATTGCACAGATATCTACCAGGGTACAATGAAAATAAGTCAGTTGGTATTCAATCCAAAGTTCCAACACAAAATAACGCAATGCAGGAGCTTCACAATGGAAACAGCCTCCTATTTTATCAAAAGAAGTTGCAATTGCTAATGTCTTAACAACAAAAAATGCAGCTACAAAATCATTCAATCATAACACAACTAGTACATGCACTTTGGATCTCAATGCTTTCTCTTCTGAGCAAATCCAGATGTTGCTGTCACAATTAAACTCTGTTAAAGAGAATCAATCTCCTGGTTCAACCTCATCAATTACTGAGCATGGGATAATGGTTTGCAATGCTAGTGCAGGTACTGTATCATTTCCATCATAAAATCTTCGTTTTGAACATAACCAACTCACATATAATCATCATTGCCTTTCCACATTATCCACTCTAATTTCTCATGATGCTTGGATTATGGACAGTGGGGCAACTGGACATGTTTGTTCAGATCTTGCTAGATTCATAGAAGTTAGACCAATAAAAGGGTTGACAGTAACATTACCTAATGGAGTTAGAATACCAATAATGCATATAGGATCTGTTCAATTCTCTGATGATTTGCATCTTGTTGATGTTCTTCATATACCATCATTTGCTTTTAATCTCATTAGTGTTAGTTCTCTTCTACAAACCAATTATTGCTCTGCTCATTTCTTCTATGATTGTTGTTTTTTACAGGATCTTACTCAGGGCTTGATGATTGGGAAGTGTAAACTTCAACATAATCTCTATGTTTTCAAACCTCAAGATTTCCAATCATCAACAACTGACAAGTCTCGTTTCTTTGTTGCTTATGTGGTTTCTGATTCTTTACTTTGGCATAAACGTTTAGGACATCTGTCTAATAATACTTTGAATAGTCTTTCATCTCGTTTAGCTATTTCAAAAGTCAATAATAATGATGTTCCTCATTGTACAATCTGTCCTTTGGCTAAACAAAAAAGATTACCATATTCTTTTAATAATAATTTGTCTGATAATCCTTTTGATTTGGTGCACCTAGATGTTTGGGGACCTTTTGCTCATGAAACCATAGAAGGTTACATGTATTTCTTGACCATTGTTGATGATTACACAAGAGTTACTTGGATTTACATGTTGAAAGAAAAGTCTGAAGTTCAATTTGTTTTTCTTGTGCTTGTTAAAATGATTGAAACTCAGTTTGGTTATTCTGTTAAAGCTTTAAAATCTGATAATGCTCGTGAATTGGCTTTTCATGATTCTGTTCAATCTAAAGGAATGGTTCACTATTTTTCATGTGTTGATACTCTTCAACAAAACTCTGTAGTAGAACGTAAACATCAACATCTTCTTAATGTGGCTCGTGCTTTATTGTTTCAGTCTCATGTTCCTTTGCATTTTTGGGAAGATTGTGTTAAAACTACTGCTTTTATAATCAATAGGACCCCACTCATTTTCTAGATAATGTGTCTCCATATGAAAATTGATGCATAAAGTTCCTCAATATGATGATTTGCGTGTCTTTGGTTGTCTTTGTTATGTTTCCACATATCCTAAAAATAGATATAAGTTCTCACCAAGAGCTACTAAGTCTATTTTTCTAGGTTATCAGCCAGGGTATAAGGGCTATAAAGTGATTGATTTAGAGACAAATGTAATATCTGTTACAAGAAATCTTGTTTTTCATGAAAATGTGTTTCCATTCAAAGAAATATCACATGTCTCTATTCAAGATGATATGTTTCCTGTTACAATTTTACCTAAGTCTTCTCCTGATATAAGTGTTGAATATGCAGTTAACCTTCCTATTAGTCCAGCTTTGCCTCTTGTTGATACTAATAATTCGCCTGCATATTTGGTTGATTCATCTTTAGATGTTTTTCCTGATGAACCAGATCCTAATGCTCTTGCTTCATCTAACTCTAATAGTATACCTCAACCTATTACCCCTTTGGAAAATCTTCCTTCTGTGATATCTAGTAGGCCGAGACGGAGTCAAAATTTCCACAATACTTGTCTGGGTATCAGTGTTATCTTACACAAACAAATAATCTAAATCCCTTATCCTCTGTTTTTACTTATGACAATCTATCACCTACCTATAAAAAATATATACTTGCCATAAGTTCTGATACAGAACCTCGCACCTTTGCTCAAGCTGTAAAGTCTCCTTAATGGATACAAGCTATGAATGAGGAATTGGTTTCCCTTGAACAGAATAATACTTTCACAGTTGTTTCAAAACCTCCTGGCAAGAACATTGTGGGATGCAAGTGGGTTTATAAGTTGAAGCATAAGCCTGATGGATCAATAGACAGATATAAAGCACGTTTGGTTGCTCAAGGCTTTACACAACAAGAGGGTGTGGACTACATTGACACTTTTTCACCAGTAGCAAAACTTAGAACAGTTAAACTGATGTTAAGTTTGGCTGCAAAGCTGGGTTGGTCTTTAACACAAATGGATGTCTCTAATGCTTTTCTACATGGCACATTATATGAAGACATTTACATGGCCTTACCTCTTGGTTATACACCAGCTTCAGGTACTATCTTACCACTAGATCCAGTTTGTAAACTGAATAAGTCACTCTATGGACTCAAGCAAGCCTCTCGGCAATGGTACCATAAGTTTTCAGTTGTTCTGCTGGATAATGATTTTGTATAGTCACCTTCAGAATATACTCTTTTTGTTAAAGCAACAAAGAATTCTTTCATTGCTCTCTTGGTATTCGTAGATGACATCTTAATTGCAAGTGATAATGCAGATGTTGTAAATGACTTAAAACAGATCTTGCATCAATCTTTCAAGATCAAGGACCTTGGTCCTCTTAAGTACTTCTTAGGCCTGGAAATAGCTCGTACTTCAACTGCTATATCTATGTCTCAGAGAAAGTATGCATTGGATTTAATTGCTGATGCTGGATTACATGAAGCCAAGTCCTGTACAGTTCCAATGGATCCAACACTGAACCTCAGCTTTGAATATGGTACTCCTCTGTCTCAGGCTACTCCTTATAGAGAATTGATTGGCAAGCTGTTGTACCTTACCATAACTAGACCAGACATCACTTTTGTTGTTCACAAGTTAAGTCAATTCTTGTCAAAGCCTATAGATGTTCACATGAGAGCAGCACAAAGGGTTGTTAGATATGTTAAATCAAATCCTGGTCAGGGACTTTGCTATTCTGTGAATACATAATTATGTTTGAACGCATTTTCATATTCAGATTAGGCGGCTTGTCTTGATACTAGAAGGTCTGTCTCTGGATATTGTGTTTATTTGGGAAAATCTTTGATATCATGGAAGTCAGCCAAGCAGAGAATTGTTAGTCGCAGTAGTGCTGAAGCATAATACAGGTCCTTAGCTGATGCAACCTGTGAGATAATTTGGTTACAGAAGCTTCTAACAGATCTGCACATTACTACAACTAGACCAGCAAAATTGTATTGTGATAATAAGGCAGCCTTGCATATAGCTTCAAATCCGGTATTCCACGAGAGAACCAAACATGTAGAATTGATTGTCACAAGATTCAAGATCAAATCAAGGCTGGTTTCATCAAGACTTTTCACATTGACACAAGGAATCAACATGCTGACATATTCACTAAACCATTGCCCTGTTCATCATTTCATCATCTTCTATCAAAGATGACTATTTCAAGCCTTTATCTTCTAACATAATTTACAGATTAAGGCTTGAGGGGGGGGGTGTATTAGAGTTTGTTAATAAGTAGTTAAAAGTCTGTTAAATTTGTTAATGACCGTTTAGTTCCTATAAATATGTGTACAATTCAAAGTTTACATTTTAATGAGAAAAGTTCATTCTTTCTTCTTTCTTTACATTGATCTTGATCGTGATAATAGTTACAGCAACTTTGAAAACTCTCTCTTGATCAAGAATGTAATCTTTTGGAGAAACTGTAAAAAGAAGACGTTATGTATTCAATTTGTTATCTCGCTTTGATATATATATATATGTTTCTAGAAAATTGAATATAAAATTTTGAAAAAAATCAATAAAAGAAAAAAATTAGAGAAGAAATTACTCCATCCGATTTGTTTTGAGAAATTTAAAAGGCTTTTAAGAAGTTGATGTGTCATAGCAGAGAAATTTTTTCTAAATTGTTAAGTGGATATGCTGATGTGCCAAAGAATGGGATGCTTAGGTATCATTACTTTGTGAGTTCTAACTCTTCCTTTATATAATAGATATTGAATATATTTTTTAAAAAGTTGTCGAAGTATTTTTTTCCCTTTATAAGTGAATATATTATTATTTTGGCTGTAAATATTTAATTTCAAACGATTTTCTTTTGCAAAAAAATTATAAGATTGTCTTTTTTTTATTTCTCCTCTATGATTTTACTTTTGATTGCCTTTTATCTAAAAATTTGCAAAAATATTATTTATAGAAATTTACATTTTTATATAAGAAACATCTATTTATTACCTACACTCACACATAAAAGAATAAAAATACTTAGTTATCAAATTATTTAAATTTTCAAAAAATTGTATTTAATTCTTAAAATATTATTTTAATCAATACTTTACCATAGTATGGCTAATCAAGAAAGGTTTCGATAAATTTTCACAATTTTACTGGCAAAGTTTTAGTTTTTCCTTTTCATTTTAAATAAAATAAATAAATTTATATGTTTTTAATAAATAAATAAAAATTGATGAAATGTTAAATTGATAAAAAAGAATAAAAGAGTTATGTACAAAAAGAATGTATGGGAGAAGCTGAGCAAGCTAAGAAGTATACGGTTCTAAGAGGTGATTGTCATGGTGGCCTCGTTAAAACCTGATCCTAGAAAATCCAATGGGATAAAACTAGAACAAGGAAAAAGAGTACACACCATGATAATCAGAACCATATACCAATGAAAACAAAAGCTCATACAGCAGAAAGAAAAGCCCGGAGTGACTCCAGTCAATAAACTGAAGACAACAATCGAATCAGGTAGTGCTCGGGTGAAGAGATGCCCAACGTAGTGCAAGACCATGAAAGCATGACTGAAGAGGATACTGCAAGCTGGCTATTCGTTGCCTAATAGTGGTTATGATAGTCCGAAGGAGGTGAGAGTGAGAATGGGCCGGTTGGCCGTGACATCGAGCGTTGCGCTTACGCCAAATAGTGTATATGCGGCTTGGAGACTGAGCCGTAGCAGAGCTGAATCTAGGTGTGAGTGGGAGCGGAGCTGGATGGAAGAGATGGTTTGCTGCCAGTCCGGAGATAAACGATGACGAAGGATGGTGGCTGTAAGGGCGGACCACAAGGTGTAAGTTTACGAGCAGGCGAAGTAGAGGTGATCCCGAGTTTCATCATGCTCTCCACAAAAGACACAAGGTTGCACACGTCCCCATGCTCGCATCCTTCGACCTGTGGTTAACCTGTCAAGAAATGCAAGCCAAGAAATAAAGGCATAACGTGGAATAGATTGTTTGAACCAAACTATAGATGTCCATGATTTAGTAGGGATAGAAGGGCTAATTTGTTTCCATGTGGCGGTGGGGTTGAACGTGTCCTTATATTGATCATTTCCATGGCTCCATAAACGAACATCAGGTACGGCAGACCGGGGAGGGACCATGTGCGTAAGTATCGTGTGGTAGAGCGGCCTTAGAGAAAGACGACAGGTACGATGAAGTCGCCATTGCCCGTAGTCAACTGCGTCAGACACAGTTGCACGACGAGGAATGCCAAACTCACGAATGCCGACCTCACCTGTAGCCGCAATCAACAGACCAAGAGAAGACCAATTATCGAACCAAAAGGATGTTGTACAACCATTACCTATCCAAGATGTAAGGAAAGTGGCGGCTAAGGGCCGAAGCTTGAGTAGTTTGCACTAAATCGAGGATCCAGCGGCTGCATTGGTAGATAGTCCCAAAACTTAGCTTGGCGAAGAAGATATAACCGAGTCCATGCGGTCCATAAGGATGATGTATTTGTATGCAAGCACCAAATCAAGGAGAGGAAGAATACGGTGGAAGTATCCTCAAATTGCCTGACACCAAGACCGCCTTGCGACTTGGGAAAACAAACATCAGCTCAACTTGCCTTGGCAGACGAGGAGGAAACTGATGAACCTGGCCATAGAAACCGGCTACATAAACTATTGAGCTCTCGCAGGCAACTTTTGGGCAGGTGGAAAGCAAACTGCCAGAAGTTGACAGTGCTAACTATAAAGGATTGGATCAGCTGTAAACGACCTGCATAAGATAAAAGCTTAGTTGACCAAGAATTTAACCGAGTGCGGATACGATCAACAAGTGGCTCATAGTCATCTTGGGACAGCCTCTTCGTTGTTAGGGGTAATCCTAAGTAGTAGCGTGTAAAATACGGGAAAAATGGTGAGATTGAACCTGTGTTTCTAACAGACAACCAAACTGCTGGTTTGTAACTCGATGCTAATGACGGATAATAGAATGCTTGTGAGGCTGATTAAAGCCTCGGGTGTTCCACGCGAATAGAGACATAATCATTACTGCCTCCGAGAGGAGACATTGACATGTTTCTTAGAGACACTAGGTTTAGTTGCTTTACGGTTGCCCGCAATATGGTCAATGTGTTTTGCTTTGGTGCGAGTACTGTAGCGGCCTACATTAGATGACTCATGACGATCAGGCATGTCACTCTCTGAGACTTGGCTTTCTTATTTATCATCATCTCCCATATCCTTGCTATCTGCAAGAATGACAAACCAGGAAGGTGAGAACGGCAAAACGGCATTAAGATCAACAAAAGCAAGTTTTTTAGGAGATAAAGAAGCAGCTCGGATTTGTCTCTTCACAGTTGTCCATTCCGAAGGGGATCGGAGGACACGACATTGTTGTCTACAATACGTGGGGATTGCTGGGATAGAATGTCAATGCCTTGGACCCGCTCAAGAGCCGGATCATTTAAAGGGACAATAGGTAGAGTAGTGCCAACGTCAAGTGAAGGTACAACTTCGGGAGATGAATCTACATTAGAAACACAAGGAGAAACATTAGAAACATTAGTAATATCATGGTGAGACGAATGCATAATAGCAAGATGGGGAGAGTGGGAGTGTTCATCCGTAGCCTTAGCTACTAAAGGGACAAATGAGGCGCTAGAATCAGTGTGGGTGGTCATGAATTCAGTAGTGGTAGGCAGGGCAGGTGGTGTTTGTGTCGTGGCCTGAGACACAAGGATTGCATTCTCGACGGTGGGCACATTAGCTAGAGGGTTAGCAGTGGTATGTTGATGAGCATCATCCAAGAATTGAGATGGTATTTGAACTGGTCTGGAGCTAGCCTTCTTGCACGCTTGAGTCGTATGGCCCCATCTTCGACAAGTGGTGCACCGTGGCGGTAACCACGAGTAAGAGATCAATATCGGACTCTCCACTCCATCGAGTTTAATAGTTGTGAAAAGCTCCTTATCTAAGTCAACAACAACCATTGCTCGACCCACATCAAGTCGCACACAACACTCCATATTAGGGTGTAACCGCTGGAAATCTCCAACAATATTTCCAAGAAATTTCAGCCCTGCATGAGAGAATAGATTATCAGGAAAGTTTTTGAAATCCACCCATAAGGGCATTGCAGTAAGGTCGGGCTTCGCTTGCGATTTCGAAGGACTCCATTCCTGCACTACAAGCAAAGTATCAGAGATATGCCAGTATTTCTTACGACAAATATTGTTATGCAATTCTAATGATTCAATACGAAATAAAACTGTATCATTTTTGATAAATTGAACATCGATCTTAGCCGCTTTGCCATCATGATTCCACAGTCGATTAACAATAGCATGCACTTTCCCAATATGAGGAGCTTCACCAATGAAGAATCCGACTAATAACTTAGCCCAAAACGGTTGAGGATCAACCAGTAACTGTTTTGGTATAGCACCCGAAGCTACACCGCCGGCACGAGTAAACAAAGGCGGTGGAGAGAGGTTTTGAAGCTCCTGAAGAGCGGAGGAGACTGCGACATTCCAAGTCAACGTCTGGTTGGAAGACGCACCGTGTGGTGCACCTGGAGATGCCGCCGGAGAGGTCACAAAATGAGGAATGGTCGTGTCTGAGGACAGAAAAGAGGCCATGACGACCGGCGGTGGCCGATGCCTTGGTGAGGAAGGTAAATGTGGAAACAAGCAGCTAGGTTTTTTGTCGCATAAAAAAATTTGGAAACTTTTTAATTTGGTTTTTTTACATTTTTGGGTCAAAATAATACTTTTAAACATTAACGTTCTTATTTAAGAGACATCTCTCTATTTATTACACTCCTACATAAAATAAAACAAAATCATTTTTCCTTATCAAATTACTATAACTTGGACAATTTTATTTAATTATTAAACAAGGATCAAATGGCCTAGTGTTTGTGTCACCGATGTTGCCTTGTTACCAGGCCAGGGTTCAAACCTGGTCACTCGTAGGGCGAGTGCATTTTTTCCTATTTATGGAGTTTGGACTACTGGGCTAGCCAATTATGGCCCAGATATTAATGTGACAAAAAAAGAATATAATTTATTCAATAAAGTTGTAAGAATTTCATTTCGAATTTTTTTTATAATTAAAATAATAAATATAGCTAAAATATTTTTTGATCAATTTTTGATAATCTATTTCTAATAAAAGAAATATTTTTATTCATAAATCATATATTGAGTTTAACATAAATCATAGTTAAAAATACAACATCATTTAATTTTTTAAAAATATTGATAAAAACCAAAAACTACCAAACCAGATTTTACCAAAAACAAAATCTGAAAATCAAAAACCAAAAACTAAAAACTAAAAAAAAAAAAAAAAAAAAATCAAAAAAAAAAAAAANTCTACTAAACATTCATCGCCTCAATTAACTTACTTTCTTTATTTTATCGTTGGTATCCTTTTTTCTCTTGTTTGTTATGTTTGTCTATTTCGTTTGTTTTGTTAAAAGACGGAAAAATATGATTTGAGGGAGATTAAAGAATAAGGGGCTGTTCGTTTGCCAGTCGCTAGCGGCAACAACTGGCGACAATGATTAAAAGTATGTTCGTTTGTCAATCGCTGGTCCAGCGATTAAAAATTTGAGTCGCCGAGATTTTTAGCTTTTTAAAAAGAGTTAGGGACAACTTTTTCTTTTAACTGGTGTAATGACCTAAATGTCCCTAATATTTTGAAAAATTACTAAAAACTTAACCCTAAAATTTTAATTACTTCGTCTCTCTCAAACTCTCTCGACGGCGATACTCATCTCTCACAACACTGATCTTTCCGTCTCTCATCGAAATCAATCTCTGGTTATTGTCTTTCATCAATCTTGTCTCTCATCGATATCGATCTGTGGTTTTTGTATTTCATCGATCTCTATCTTCTTTTCATCGATCTATTTTAGGTCATTTAGGTCTAGAAACAATTTACTACCTATTCTAGTTCTTATCATATCTCTAGTTAAAATGGATTATGTTCGTTGGGTTTTTAGTTATATTCTTCTACGTGTATGGATTACTTTCTCTTATTGCAATATCTTGTTGATAAAGTCGGTCTTTGATAGTTGCAACTCGTTGTTTAGAGAAAGCAGAAGCTTATATAAAGAAGATTCCAAAATATTTTAGAGGAGAAGTGATTTGCAGAACCTTCTTACCTAATTTTGTAGTTGCTTGCAATGTTAAGAAATTTGAAAGTAAATTTTCTGATTGAATTGTGATTAGTGAAGTATCAAACAGAGTGATCTAAGTTATTTTGCTTGAAGCTTATGGACTGTGAATAGATTACTTTCTACTCTGTGTATAAATAGTATATTGTTATCTTGTTTCTCCTATTGATTTTAATTAGAATGCTCTATGAAACAGTAATAGAAAGATGTCTTAAGTAGGTTATGTGCTTTTAGTTCTAGGTATATCATATACTAAACGGGTTAATATCACTATATTTCTCTGTTATGTAGTATCCTCTTGGTTTCTCTTGTGTTGTGTTTCATATAATTTTTCTTTGTTAAAGTTCTTAGTTTGTATAGCCTTATCTTTGCGGGCTTGTTGAGACTGAAATATGTTTATTGAACTTGTACCAGGTTCTTGAATGCGCTGGAAGCACAACAAAAAACTATGAGGAATGGCGATGATGTAAGTCTTTAGCTAATTCTATGACTTTTATTGGTTGGTTTTTTTGTAGCTGATGGTAGTTAATCTTTAGTGGACCGACGACGAATGTCTTTATTTTTTATATCTTCTTCAAGAAGAGAAGAAGAAAGGGAACAGAACAAAGAACGGTTTAAATTCGACGGGAAAAGAGTTCATCTTAAAGATGTTTGAAGAGAAATATGGGCAGAAATGGACACGGTCTAGATTTAAGAACAAGTATGACACTTGTAGAAGATTGTACACGAAGATTAAGAAATTAAATAATAATAGAAATGGAATTGGGTATGATGAGTTTGGAAGAATAGAGATGCCCGACGAGTGGTGGGATGAACGAATAGCGGTAATTAACATAACTTTCTACTTTTTGTTGCTTCTTAGCTCACTGTATTATGGTCATGGTAGTTTATATAAGTTTTTTTGGAGGTTTACTTAAATTATCATTATAAGAGTATTATTATGAAGTCTGAATTTTGGTGACTTTCGGGATCCACTGGTGTGTGTGAATATAGGTGTCTGCCATCACCAACATTCTTTAATCTTTTGTAAATTGTTGTTCTATGACTGCAATGTCTTTGTTTTAAACCGTTGCATCTTGTAAGTAAACTCATACATGAAGCAATAATGTCTTAACCAACAAATCTCCATTATCGTAATACTAAGACTTATTATGTTTTGAATGCAACAAAGCTTGAAATGATTGTTTATTATGTTATTGTGACCATATGATGTAGTGTATTGATATAATATTACTTTGCTGGTGTATTGATATATAATATTACTTTGCATTCTATGCATTTTCGAAACTGAATCTGAAATTTTGTTTGTGAGGAATATTGATTGAGTACTACAGTTTGTCTCTCTGGATTAATGTAGTTATATGGTTGTTTATTCTGTTATTGTGACCATATGATGTAGTGTATTGATATAATATTACTTTGCTGGTGTAGTGTATAGTTTGCTGTTATTGTTTATTACTTTGCATTATATGCATTTTCGAAATTGAATCTCAAATTTTGTGTGAGGAATATTGATTGAGTACTGTAGTTTTTCTCTCTGGATTAATGTAGTTATATGCATCTAGTAGTGTGTTTTTCCTTAATTGTTTCTTATTTAGAATTGTTTAAGGAATGGCCTGGGGCTAAAATATATAAGACGAAGTTGATTCCTAACACTGATTTGTATGAGGAAGATTTTGGTGCTATTACCGTAACTGGGGCCGAAGGATGGAGTGCCCAACAAGGTGAAGCTAGTTTAGATTCTAGAATGAGTAGAAACAACGATCAATAATTTGATGATTCCGACACAAACATACCACACCAATGGTAGAATCACGAAACAAAGCTGGAAGTTCAAGTTCAAAAAGGAAGCGTAGAGAGGCTAATTCGATTACTGAGAATTGCGTTGAACGTAATGTTCTTCTTGTTGAGAAGAAAAAAAATAATGAAAGAGATGTTGGAGAATGAGTATGAGCATAGTGTAAAGCAAGTAGTACAAATTCTCAATGATTTGTTTGGAGTAAGACGATGGTCATCTTTTCATCAGGCATCCATGGATTATCTTATGGCTGATGCAACGAACCGACAGGGCTTCATAACATTTGATAGTATTGAGGACAAGATTAGCTACTTAGAATACAAGACGGGCCAAAAGATCCATGATGATGATGATTGACTTTTGTTTGTGTGATGTTTATGTTTATGTTCTTAACTTCTACTTAGAACTTATTAAGAATTTTATGTAGTACTTTTTTTTTGTACACCAATGTTTCATTCCAAATTAAACGTTTACATAGGGATAAAACGCTTCGGACATATCCCGAGCTAAAGGCTCAACGGCCAAAATAAACATAAAAAACATAAAACATGACAAGGATAGATACACAAGCTTGGCGGTGCCTGATAAACCGATAGCGCTAGATTCAAAGAGACTAAGCAACTTGAGATCCGTGAAAGACTTAAGGTTTGAAACCGCTTCCTTAGCTAAACAAAGGGAAGTCTTCTTGAAGAACGACTTTTGAAAAAAATCCATAACCACGAACATCATCTCAATGAAATTTGATGCATCTTCCGGTCGCGTACCAACCTTTACATAAGATGACAAAGAGGTTTGGACAAATATCCATTTCTTCGACTTAAGAAGCCAAGAAAGGAACCTTCTCCACGAGGAGGTGTGCGAAAAGGGGGTTTCCATCTTTATCGAGAGAATCACTCTCCAAGAGAGGAAGAAACGCATAGCCATATACTTTTTTAAAGAGGAAGATGATAATAGTATTGATCTCTCTTGGTCCTTGTAAGAGAAAAATTGACTAGATATTTCTAAACTTGAGTTATCTAAAGGACTAGTAGTGGGATCCAATAATTGGATTGCCACCATTCTTTGAACCTGGCATGTGATCCAATAACCATCACCGCCATCCATCATGGAAGCACATACAATTCTGCTCCAAACACTCATAAACTCAATAAAACCAGCAAAATTGAGGACATGATACCGCATGACTCTACCAAACTGATTTTGATTGAACTTAGGAAATGATAGACAGATACATTGAAGCTTGAAAGGGTTGGGATAAGAAATCTCTTTAGTGACAAATGGGTTTAGACTTTGTAAAACTTGATTCACGGTAAAGGAGTAACAGCAAGCTCCATCATTAAAGCTCTGATGTAGAGCATCGTTAACTTCTTCCGATCTATAGAAAAAGCCCTGAAGGCACATCAATAAGCATACCGCCCAACTCTTCAGAATCACATCCGTCGAGGCACGGAGAAGAGAAGCGGCGGCGCCGCTTCTGTGAGTAGAGAGCTGGAGCCAAGTGAAGACTGGTAGATCTGGAATTGCTTGAGGAGGCATGTCTGAAGAAATAGATCTGGTTGTGAAGATTTGAAAATACTGCTCACGAAACCAGAAGTGATAACCAGGAGCAATGACCCAAATTTCTTCCGCAGGCGAGACCAAGAAGCAGCAGAGCGATGATGAGAGAGTCTTCTTCATGGCACAATAGCTTTTGGAAGAACAAGGTGGTTCACTTGCAAGATTACGTTCGGAGAAGACTTCGTCGCCGACCAAAAGAACGGAGAGTTTCAGAAGGCGAAACAAAAAAGAACAAAGAAGAACATAAGAAACAGGAGACACCAGAATAATCGACGCACTAACACGAACCAAAGAAGACGAACGAAATAAGAACAAAAAATAGAGAGAACAAAAGGGGTGACGCCAGCGAGCGGCAGCGCCGCCGGCACCACCAAAGATTTCAAGGGTTTTCTTGATAACTAAGGTAGAGAGAGAACTGTCCTTTTTTTGTAGACTTTCCTTTAGTTTTTTTATGTAGTAGTTTAGTAAATATTTTTGAACCTTATTTATGTGAAATCAATTTTTTGAAGTTTTTGAACTTTTATTATTACTATTTTTCAGATGATTAGATGTATGATGGTGATGATGATGATGATGGTGATGATGATGATGAGCCTTATTTGTTTAATGTGCTTGATAGTGAGAGATTAAGTCATAGAAGCGATCGAGGTGCTGGATGGCGTCATGTACAACAACTTATGCATGGCTACGATCAACAATGCTATGATGTTTTGCGAATGAATCAGAGAACATTTCAAGATTTATGCAGGATGCTAGCCACGAGATATGGATTACAAGAGAGTAGCAATGTTTTCTTTGAANTTTGAAGAATGTGTTGCTATGTTTCTTGAGGTGGTTGGTCAAGACAAAACTGTGAGAGTTATTGCTAATAGATATCAGCGGTCATTGGATACGGTAAAGAGAAAACTTGATGATTTTTTGAGTGTTCTCCTCAAGTTTGCAGCGGATACATTGAAACCTGAAGAAGGTGAAT
>OVBE01009975.1:0-15480 GCA_900406425.1 Iberis pinnata
TTGTTACCAGATCTCATTCCTTCTAATCTAATATCACCTTTACCATCAACTGCTTTGTATCTTGTTTTAGAAAAAAACAACTTCAAGTCCTTCATCACACAACTGCCTGATACTTATCAAATTGACTTTGAGACCATCAACAAGAAACACTTCATCTAGTTTAGGTTGTTCTATCCCACCAGTAGAACCTTTGCCTTTGATTTTTCCTTTAGATCCATCACCAACGGTAACTCTCCCTGCTGACAATTCTTGGAATTTTCCCAGATTGCTTTGACTTCCAGTCATGTGTCTTGAACATCCACTATCAAAGTACCAATACTCTTCTTTCGTTTCTTCTACCGAGAAGGCTACATGACATACAGCTTCTTGTTCCTTCTTCTTTGCTTCAATTTTTTCAACTTTCTTGAAAGTAGAATATAGGTCACTCTTCTTTATCCATACGTTGTTGTATTTCTTCTTATCATTGAAGTAGCATCTTTCCCATATAAGTGTTGACATACGATTAAGAAACTTATTGCAGTAATACTTGTAATGCCCTGTTCTTCCACAGTACCAGCAATATGTTCTTCGATCAATCTTTTGATAACTCCTTTCTTGTTTACGAACTGGTCGTTGATAATCCTCCTTCACAAACTTGGTTTCTCCAAACTGATTTCCACCATTATATCCTAGACCAAAATAGTCTTTTCCTACTTTGCCAACAGACAGAAATTTGTCCAGATCCTTCGTTCCATTCGACAACATTTTGATGTTCCGTAACTGTTCTTGCAGTTTCTCTTCAGCAACCTCTGCTTTTACTTTCTCAACATTCATTTGTTCAAGAAGGTGTTTTACTTGACTCTCTAATTTCTCAACTGCTTCAGTTAGCTTCTTCACATCATTGCTTTTGATGATCAGCTGTTCCACCAAGATTCTGTTTTCCTCTTCAAGAATCAGATCAGTTTCTTCCTCAGAATCATCATCCTGTATTATCCCAATGAAAGATACAAAGTTATTCAGAATATCATCTTCCTCGTTCTTATCAGAATCACTATCACTCCAGCTAATAAAGGATTTTTCATTCCCTTTATTTCTTCCAACACAATCTGTTCTGGTATGACCGAAACCTTTACATTCATAACACTGAACAGTACTTCTTCTCTTCAATGTTGGACAATCAGACTTGAAATGTCCATATCCTTCACACTCTAAGCACTGTTTTTCATTTTTCTTCCCATCTCGATCAGACTCACCTCTATTTGGTGTGAAAACACTCTTTTTCTGACCTCTTTCCATTTTTATGAAATACTTCCTTACAATTAACCCTACTTGGTCTTCCAAATCAATCTCTTGATCCTTTGGTTTCTCAGCAACAAAATCTATTCCTTTTTCAGCTACCTTTTCCCTTTTCTTGATTTTCAACTCATAGGCTTGCATCATACCTACAACTTGTTCAAATTTCATAGTATCTGAATCCAAAGATACCTCAATAGCCGACATATGTGGTTGAAACTTATCTGGCAGGCTCCTGAGAAGTTTCTTAACCAGCTTCTTGTCCTTGTAAGTTTTTCCCAATACCAAGGCTTCGTAAGCTATTGCACTCAACTTTCTGCTGAATTGATTAACAGTCTCATGTTCTCCCATAGTCAATGTCTCGAATACAGTAGCTAACAAATATATCCTGGTGCGTTTGACATTGTTGGTACCTTCATAAGATGTCTTGAGAATATCCCAAGCATCTTTTGCTCTCTTACATCCTTGTACCCTGGTGAATTCATCAATTGGAGGAGATGTAAAGATCTTTGTCAGTGCCTGAGAATCGGCTTTAGCAGCACTCTTCTCTTGACTTTTCCATTCCTTCATTGGTCTTTCTACCATCTCTCCACTCTCATTTAGACTCTTCGGTGGATCCCAGCCATCAACTACAACTATCCAGGCATCCATATCAATGCTTTGAATAACCTGAGTCATTTGAACCTTCCAGTATCCATAATTATCAGAATCCAACATCACCGGTTTGTTTATCATTACGAATTGTTGATTGTTCTCCATACTTGCCTCAAGATCTCACATGTTTATAGAACACATAAGTTTCTTTTAGTCGGTGATAGGCTCTAATACCAATTGTTAGTGTATAGAGAATAGTAAATCACTCAACAATATGTTTTAACATAAACAACCACTTTATTAAACAACGTTTGCTGAACTCTTCTTACAAAAGTTAACCCAAACATTTTTTACACAATCCAAGACACACCTTGATTGCCACCTTAAATGTTTAATAACCCAAACATATCTTTCCTAAGCCTACCCGTATTGAAAACTCGCTTACTCAAGATCTAGAAAACTCACCACAAGAACAGCTTTCTGATTTGAATGCCGCTCTTAACTAAGACAAGTAAAGTTCTAAAGTGTTACTCCCCACTAATCACTCTAGACCCTTTATATACTCGTAATCCCAAAACCTAATTTGTTATACAACAAATCTTATCCTAACAACAATATCTTCAAGAGATCTTCTTTCCTTCGATATCTTCTTGTTAGATACTTCCTTTGATAATATCTTCATGATTTATCCTTCTTCCAGATCTTCCGCTTTAATCGCATGTTGTTCTTCTAGTATAACTGCTCGTCATTATGTTCAGCTTTCAGTCCTTTGTTCGCATCAGCTTCCTGATTTGCTCCAGTACCCTGTTTCCAATCAGCTGTCTGTTTTCTCACTTTCATTAATTTCTAAATCCTTAGCAACATATTAATTTTTGTGAATTTTGAAACTCATTTACAAAACAATATAATAATTTATTTATCTAGAAAAACCTTAAACACTAAGGTATAGGTCATTAACCATAAACTCTAAGTTAATACATCTTTACCCCTAAACTCTGAGTTAATGCATTTTTTTATAGTCAATCGTATTGCATTTAACTCAAAAACATGGTTTGTCATGTATTGTGGTGAAAATATATAAAGTTAAAAAAATGAAATTACAATATATATTAATATGCAAAGTGAAGTTTTCTAAAATTTAGACCCTAAATCTTAAACTTTAAATTTTCAATAATATATTAATTCTCAAATATTTTAAAAAAATTATATTAAAAAAGTAAAAATTTACTATATATATATATAAGTTTCAAATAATTTAAAATATGAAATATCATTTATAAAATTAATACATGTGAAGTAATTTTAAAGGTTGAATAAATTTGATTGGTACATGAGTAATCATAAGGATATAAATTTTCGGTTCTTAAAACTTTTTGATTAAACTAGATGTCAATCCCACGCTACGCGTGGGTTTTTTACTAAAAGTAATGTTCTTAAAATTTATAAGGTTAATAAGATTTATTTAAACAATATTCTCTCCATTTTATTTTAACTATTTTTTTAGAGTTTTGGTTTTGTTTCAAATTAATTGTTTTTTAGGTTTTGAACTAAAAAAATTAAATGCGTTTGATTTTTCAGACCAATATAATAATTGCAATACTTTTTTTAATTGGCTGGTTTAGAATATTTATTGCTATTTCTATGAAAAATATGAATTTCTTAATTTGTGTGAAGAAATCTTAAAAGACAATTATTTCGAAATACATGTAGTATGAAGTTTAACTCGACTTTAACGTGACAAAAAAACTCGACTTTAACTTTACTTTGTTTTAGCATGCGCAACTAAACCTTAGTACGAAGTTATTTTAGCAATGTTTTGATAATTGGACCTGCGACTAAACCGGAAATTTTTTTTGGGACATAAGTTAATGTGTTATGATTGGATTCGATCGGGTTTGATAATATTACTTGAAATATGCATGTATGTAAAATTGATATTAAGTCCATATTACGTTTGGAAAAAATTATAATCATAAAATTTGGAGATAAAAATAAGTCTTCGTAATAGTAAATAAAACCATATGTCAGAATTTCGAACATGAAATCTTTGTAATAGCGAATAAAAAAATATGTCAAGATTTGCATGTAGATAAACCACTTCTTTTGAGCGAGAAGGGGTAGCCTTTCATATGCTTTAGATTTTATGCACTTTCTTTTTTAGGATTTGAGATTCTCTCAATTAGAATATCTACTTTATCTTCCTTTTCTAAACCGCAAGCCCCACAAAACTTCACATAGACTAATAAAAAAACTTGAAACCTTCTTATCACACTTCTAAAACTTGTAAGAATTCAAATATGCTTAAAGGTGGCTCACCGGAAACTCTGTAGCAAAGACTTTAGCTTGAGCTTGAAGATAAGCTCCTTTACTCTCTACCACTTTGTTTATCACTTCTGCCATCATACTTCTTATGACTTGCATTCTCGTGACAGGATCTTCCGTCCTATTAAGATGAATTGTGATGTTAACCAAACTCGTTTTCTACTCATATCAAAAATTATTTCCATACTGTCTTGTTGACTTTTCTTTGTGCAAACAACCTTTCTTATTTCTACTTCTGGTTCTTGTTCGTATTAGAAATTCAATATTTATTGTGTCTCCATCTTCCACTAAATTATGGTCTCACCTGAAATGGATCACATATAGAAAAATTAGCTTTCTTTTGACTTGATTATTTTGAAAGATTTGTAGGTTGCGTTTCTCTTGATTTTCTATCAACTCTTTCAGCAAGGCACCCACACAACTTCTCACAATCATTTCACTTTTCGATTTAAAATTGTTTCTTCATGGACTTCAAGATGCCTTTCACAACACTGATGGCATTTAATACTAAATTGATCGCTTCAAGTATCTTTCTCATGAGACAACTAAATTGTCGTCCTTGAAATATGTTTCTGCTAACTTTTAACCACAAATTCGTTTCCTCCTTTCTTTCTTCTAACTTTTTCACATTGACGTTGATACTTGGAAGATCTTTGAGGAGCTTGACTGAAAACTTTCCATTAATGATTTTATCATTTATGTTGCATAGCTTCTTTCACTATGAATCCATGGCCTTCACACCTAATTGACTACTCTTTGAGTTAAAACACATCTTGATTTTTATATAGAGATGTGATTTGAACCNGTAAATCAGTTCAAAGTTGCCATGGCATGCTTTTGGGCTTTCTATGCGATGCAGTTGGCAGATCACTCACAATATCTCTTGTATATTATACTTATCAAATACATTCTCCTTTCTCCATGAGAGATCTATCCAAGTGGAAGAAATCAAGTGAGAATTAAGCCACGAGATTGAGAACACTAATCTATTCCATGATCAATATGCAAAATGGATTAGCTAACATTGAGAATATAAAGAGAGGTCGGCGGATACCTGCTGAAGTAGCTTGTGGATGCTTCTTGTTCCTAAAAAACGATCATCCAACTCCTCATTCTCTGTTGAAACTGTTTTAGTTTAGTTTTCTGGTTGAGGCCCAGGAGGCTGGGTTGGCATTAGCAGAGAAGTAGCTTTCTTATTTAGCAACCCTTGGACTCAGATTGGTTGATGTGGGTGAGGTATAGTCTCTTGCGGAGATCTCAATTGTTGAAGTTGCTCGTGAGAGGCTGGTGTTATTGAGATTGCTGTTGCTGAGGCTGTGAAGTTGCTGAAGAAGATCTTTGTTGCATGGAGGGAGTATTTACTCGTGGTCTGTAAAAAAGGTAATGTAAAAGGTGAGCAGAAGATGATAACTACAGTTAAGCTGCCCCGAGAGACTAAACACCAGGAGAACCAATAAGCGAATGTCTCATACTACTATGCCCTTGAAAGTTATGTCAAAAGGAAAATGTAATAAGCTAGGGGTTTGCAAACAAGTTCGTTAAAGATTTTCTAAAAGAAATTGAAAGTAACAATTTGAGACAAGATCGTTGGTCGAGGAACCAATTAAAGTTATCAAGAAGGACATTATCAGGAGAAGTCTAGAAATATTTCACAAGGTCAAGTAGCTCAACAGGGCTATATCAATTAAACTCTAATGAATCTATATCACCAAGTGTGTAGAATATGGGCCCAAAACTCCCCAGGCCCATCGGGGCGAAGCCCACGAAGGAAAGGACGAAGCGAGCGCCCACCTCGTCGGCGTGTCGAAACACGTGGGTCCGCTGACTCAACAATACACCTACCACCTCTCTAGTGCGGCATACAGTCCCCTATCAGCTAGATCACCGCATGAACAGAAGACCTAGCTAACTACTCGCAATGATGACGAGACAAGTATAAATAGAAGATCACCCCGAAGCAGAAAAGGGTTGGTTTTTAGAGAGAGAAAGTTCTAGAGAGAAGTCAGAGCTCATTTCGACAATCTAACATCTTTTCCCCTTAACCCTTTCGACGCACTAAAACTCTTATAAAGAATTGTTAAGCGCGTCGGTATTGTCGACGCGCTTGTTATTGATGAGCTATAATTTCTCTTTATCAAATATGAACTCAAATCTTCGGATCAACGATCCTAGATTCAACAAAGTGATAGATACCTAAAACTCTTTTCAGTATCAAAGCACTTGAGTAGTAAGTAAATTAAAAAAAGATGTTGGAAAACGATTGTTTTGCTAGTGACTCGCTTAGAAACTCCATGTCTTACTATTTCCAAGTGATAATCATTCACAACTCATAAGGCAATTTTTCTTCTTCACAATGAGTCATAAGCTGGATTCCCTATATTGCAAGGTACACATGCATAATCTTTTACGAATCACAAGAAGAGTAAAAAACCTACTTGAGGAACAGAAGAGAGGCTACTTGGAGAGGAAGCTGACCTTAGAGACGTCTATCGGTCTCAGCTGGTGTTGAGCCATTCCACTTGGACACATTGAGAACCTGATCCCATCATCCCAATTCCCTGTGCCCCTTGCATCAACCTAACCTGAACAAACAAACCATAACTCTAATCTGACAACTGAGTATTACATAACCCTGATCGAGACAAGATCCATAAAGAAGATCAATCGTTACAAACATTCTTTAATTAATTACCTTAGATAATCACCTGAATCAAAGCCCAAAAGTATGCGATCAAATGAATGTGAGCATAAGAAACTAATTCAAAATCGACGATAAGAAGGGAGGAAAAGGAAGAGTTGAGATATGGATGCGAACCTTTTGATCAAAATGTTCCCTACATAGTTGGCGAGTAGCACCGCTAGGATCATCAGCTAGAGTCATTTTACAGTTCTTATTATCATCTACAAAATAGCTGCCTCATAGCATCAACATACGATGGACTCGTCAATTTTCTAAGCTAGGGTTTTTTGTATGTACGCTTTTACATTGGTTTCTTAGCTAGGGTTTTTTGTAGACAAAAACGTTATGT
This sequence comes from Iberis pinnata, assembly GCA_900406425.1. Taxonomy (NCBI): domain Eukaryota; kingdom Viridiplantae; phylum Streptophyta; class Magnoliopsida; order Brassicales; family Brassicaceae; genus Iberis; species Iberis pinnata. The sequence continues at coordinate 7,218 of OVBE01009975.1, forward strand.
TGAATTCTCATCATATTATGCAAAATTATGTATGTGAAGAAAGTTGCAGTGGAAATCGTTAACTAGTTCGATATTGAGACGTATTGTAACTATTGGATGCTTGTAGCTGATGGAATATTCAATTGTGAATCTTGATAGAATTTGTCAAGAAGCAAACGTTATGTTGACTTTTGTTCACTATTATGGCTTTGCTGAATTTGTTTGTGTCTCTATTAGTGTACTCCCTTCCTTGACCCAATGTTTGTCATGACAACTAATGAATTGTTGTGTTGTAGTTAAGTATTGCCAATAGTATGCTGGTTAGGAGAATTGCCAATTGGAAATAAGTTGAATTTTTCTCCTTGTTTATCAGTAGCACACTATAATTGACTCAAAGCCTGATCATTTCTTGATGGTCTTCGCTTGAATAATTAATGGCCTGGATTTAAGAGGTGTGTTGCTTTCATTTCCTCCCTTGTTATATTGTTCTGCATCTAATTATTCATCATACTACAATTTATATAGACCCTTGACCTAAATGCATTATGTATTACATCTTGTAGCACATAAACACATACCATTAATGTTTATGTTTGCATATTTTCAAGAAAATAATTTTTTACACTTAAAAAAAGTAATGTTTAGTTTATTACTGTGAATGTTAAGTGTGAAATTTTGTTTAGAGTCTCATCATTAGAATTGAATAGTTACACATCAGTAAATTTGATTTCCATATATATGAAGTTATATGCTCATGTTTTTTTAAGTTGTATTTCTGATGCAAACTATGTAATGTCGTAAGTTGATGTAACAAAGACCTTACTTAATTGATGTTTCTCGCACTTTGTGTTCATGTATTTAATCTCTTTTTTTTTTAATATATAGTAAAAAAATAAGAGATTCTAAAAGGAATTTGAAACTTTTATATAGCCTTCATGTTCGATACAAGATACAACTTTTAGCATAGTCAAGATGACCTTGTGAGCCTATTAATACAGAGAATTGTTCCAATATATTTTGAGTAAGAACACTTGGTAAGTATCGTACTTATTCATAGGAATGACATATACGTGGGTGCAATGTTAGGAGAAGACTAGATTTTGCTTTTATCTATATTTTATCATTGCATCAAGAAGATGTTTGGTAGATTGTTTTCTTTTGTTATTTGCTAGATATTTTTGTAGACATATTATTTTTTTTGCTTTAATTTTATATTATTGCATTTCTTATTTAATAATTTTTATTGACATAATTTGATCAAATTTTGTGCAAAAGTTATTATAGTTTGCAACAATATTTTCATTATATTAGGTTACAAATTTTAGATTTTATAATAGTCACAAAGTACGATTCTTCGAGATAATCTTGTTCATTAGTAATTATGACAAATATTTTTATTTTTCGTAAAAAGTAACATACTTAGAACGTTATTTTAGTCACAAAAAAACGGTGATTATGAGATGATGCTTTTAGTCGATGTGTGATACAAATTTGTAGCTTTTTTACACTGTAACAGTTAAGACAAAATAGTTACTACATAATTGTGTCACAAATTTTCTGAAGTTTTTATTACAGATAAAATTTTGTGACAATCATTATGATTGTTCACTAATTTGTAACAGTTCTAGCATTGTGACGTAATATCTCTCATTGTAATGAAATAAAACATTTCATATAAATTCAACTTTTTCTGTAGTTATATCTTTGAAGCAGGGTCTTCCGAGATCAGAAGAAGAAAGCACTATATTAGAAGAAGACCCTCAAAACTGAAAGAACATATCAAGGGTTAGTGAATAAGCAACAAAAAAATCAAGATCAAGAACCAGTTAATAGGCGCACATGATGTATAGTGAAAAAAAGGCAGATTATGATCTATACAACAGAGGCGAAAAATCAAAACCAATTGCATAAGTAGTGATCCCCTTCAAGGGGTCATCACAAGAATAATGTCTCTCCTCAGTTGAAATTGCCAAGGATTGGGCAAGTCTTATGATTTGGTGATTTCAAAACTAAGAGAATTTTGTAAAGAGTTATTTCCTTAAATAATATATTTTATGGAAACTAAAAACAAAAGAAACACTGTTGTGGATATCCAAAAAATTTTCGAATAGGTTAGGGTATATACCATTAACTTTAATGGTTAAAGTGGAGGGCTTGTTTTTTTTTTTTTTTTTTTAAAAAAGGGGGNTAACCTTCAGTTCCTTTTTCTAAGCTAGAATATTTTGGATATAAAAAATGCATTTTTTTGGCACTTTTTCTCTTTTATATGGTGATCCAATTCAAAGCTAGAGACATAAAGTTTGGGAAATGCTTTTGAAAAATTGTGTTAATAGAAAAGAACTATGGTGCTTATTAGGAGATTTTAATGAAATTAGAAAAAATGATGAAAAACTCGGAAGTCCTAAGAGAAGTGCAACATCTTTCTTTGACTTCACAAAAATGCTAAGGATATGTGGAATGTATGAGATTATTTATGAAGGAGATGGATTTACATAGGGATGAAGATATAAACAATGGATTCAATACAAGTTGGACAGATGTTTTGGTAATAAAGCATGGCCAAAGTTGTTTCCTAATGCTACATAAGATTTCAAAGAAAAATGGGATTTTGATCATATACATGTTTGGGTAAAGCTAAATGACAATGCATTTTCACATAAAGGCAGCTTTATATTTGACAAAATTCTACTAGAAGAACCGCGTGTATTAATCTTAATTAAGGAGGCTTGGCAAAACCAGATAAACAAAGCAGTTTCAAACTATGCAGAAAAGTAGTCAGCCACTCGAAAAGACAACAAAACCTGAATTCTAGATATGAAGTTCAACAACTGCATAATGAAATGGAAGATGAAGAATCCAAAAACAAACCTCAATTTATAACAATAAGAATTATCAATGTGCAGTTGGCCAAATAGTACAAGAAAAAGGAAAACAATTGCAAGTCTTAAAAAATCAGATGGATCGTCACACACTTGAGAATCATCAAAAGGAGAAATTGAAATTGACTACTTTCGAACACTATTCAAGTTATCAAATCCACCCATAAGAGAGGATTACCATAGTTCTAAAAAGAAAATAACTATCGGAGTGAACGCTACACTTACAAAAGAAGTTATCAGTGCAATATTTTTAATCAGAGCTTTAGGGTTCCCTAGTGCAAATGGGATTACAAAAGTTCTGATTTATTTAAAGCCTTTGATAGGTGGAATGGAATCAAAAGTTTATCCTCAAGAAGATGGGTTTCAATCATCAATGGATATAGTGGGTTTCTACCTGTATCAATTACCATGTTTGTTGTCTTAATAACCAACCAACCATTTGGTTTGATTGAACCCCAAAGAAGAGTCAGACAAGGTCACCATTCCTCTTTGTATTATGCATTGAAGGCTTGATTCATCTTCTTAAGCAAGCAGACAGTAGAAACAAAATAACAAGAATAAGATTTGCACTTGAGGGTCCATCTATAAGTCATCTGCTGTTTGCAAATCACAATCTTTTCTTGTGAAAAGTTGTAGAAGACCAATGTAAACACTTGTTGCAAGTTCTCCAAATTTATAATGAAGGCTCAGTTCAAATGATGACCTTGGAAAAATCTGCTATAACATTTGGCTCCAAAATTCCATAAGAAAAGAAAGAAGCCATTAAACTGCTCTCAGACGTATCAAATAAAGGGGGTTCAGATACCTATCTAGGTCTACCTAAATATTTTGAAGATGCAATCTAGACTAACAGGATGGTTTGCAAGACTATTGTCTCAAGGGTAAAATTTTTTAGAAATAATTGCAGAATTGGATCCACTTTGCTTCTCTAATTGGAGAAAGAGGTGTGTTTTGAAATCATTAGTGAATAAGGTAAATTTTCTTGTAAAATGACAATTATATCCTCATTAATATTTATTAACATTGTTTCCTAAAAATCGTTGGATGTTTTTTATTTTTTATTTTTTATTTTAAAATTGAATTTTAAAATTATTTGTAATTATTTAATCCAAAATGTAAGAAAGCTTTATGAAAGTAATTAACACACTCATATTTACCTAGGAAAGCTTTAGGAAAGTAATTATCACATGTATGTGTTCATATGAATATATTTGTGTTCGCATAAACATATGTATATTCACATCAATACAATATAACAAGATGAATAAAATGTATTCATATGAATTATAACATGTAAATGCATTCAGATCCACATGTTTGTCTTTATGTGAATACATTTGTATTCATATAAACATACATATGTTCACATCATCAAAATACAACATTATGAACAGAATGTATTCATATGAATTATAACATGCACATGCATTTATATGAACATGAATATATTCATCCAAAATTGGTAAAAATACGACTACTTGTATCTGTTATAACATGTATATGCATTCATATGAGCCAAAAAGTGTCCATATAATTACATTGTATTCAGATGAACACATGACGTATATAGGTCTACCAAATGTCAATACTCGTAAACTAGGTACGAAGACAAACGATGCAACCTAGTTTCCTTGTTGGCCATTGATTAATATATGGTAATAATTAAGCATAATTCACTTTCCTAAAATTTTACACGGTTTATTATATTTTTTATTCGAAAAATGGTAATTATTAATTTATAGATTATATGCTTTTTTATTTTTTAAAATAACCAAAAGATAGTATAGGCAATATTATATATTGTTTCTTATAACACACATAAATCACTAATTACGTTCTCCTACCCATCCATTTGCCCAATTTGAAATAAAAAAACACCTAGTTTGCTAATTCACTCAAAATTTTAATCAAAGAAGTGGTTATGACACTTCCTTTATACACCATGTTTTGTTTTAAAATCTCAGAACTTCCAGCTAAAAATATAACATCAGCTATCTTAAACTTCCGTTGGTCGTCATATCTAGTTAAAAAGAAAATTCATTGGTTAAGTTAGGAAAATTATATTTACCAAAACAAGATGGTGGTTTGGGCTTTGGGGATTTATTATTTTTCAATGAAGCTTTACTGACAAAGCAAGTCTGAAGGTTGCTTAAATCCCCTTCTAGCCTGCTAGCTCACCTCTTATGCATTATATACTTTCTCAATGAATTAGTGTTAACAGCCAAAGTGGGTAGAAAACCGTCAGTGGGATGGAAAAGCTTGTTTTTGTCAGAGAGCTCCTATGTAAAAGAATTAAAAAAGGATTGTAGATGTACAAATGAGAATACCTCTTATTAAGCTATCCATCATTAACCTAGATCAAAGAGTGGAAGATCTAATAGATCTCTAAAGCAGAGACTAAAACCTTACAAAGTTGAATCATTTCACAAGAGAAAACGAACTAGATTTACAGAGGATTTCTGGATTTAGGAAGAAACAATGAGTAAAGACTATAGTGTTAAAACGAGATATTGGTTTGCATTTAAGATTAAGGATTCAGAATCTGCTCTGAATGCAATCCAACATCCTTCTCTAAATGCCATAAAATAAGATATGGGATATTGATGCACCCCCCCAAAACCAAAAGTCTTCCTTCGAGAAGCAGTTAACCAGGCTCTCCTAGTGGCAAGTCTGCTTAAGAAAACAAAGCTGAAGATAGACCCAACCTACCATATTTGTGGGCACGATGAGGAATCAATAAACTACATGTTTTTCTTATGTCACTTATCTCAATAAATATATGTATTACTTAGGATACCAATTCTTGAACTAGGATTCTGTTTTGTATCAGTTTGTGTGAATATTCACTACTTGTTACTCATTAAACGAAGATCAGGGCTAAATACTGGAAAAAAGAGTCTCCCCTGGATTGCATGGTATCTTTGGGAAAATCAAAACTCTCTTGTAATTGAAGAGAAATTTTTTGAAGTCTTGGATATTGTCAATAAAATCCATGAAAAAGCTCGGAAACTGGGTGAAGATTGGTGCGAGTTGGGCATTCCTGGCTTCTCTGCACAAGAACTATAGACTGGTGTTCATCAAGTAGTTTAACATGTCCTGCTTGGACTCTTTGTAATAGAGACGGTCTTTGAAAGGGACATGAAGATATGAACCGGTCAAGGATAAAGCAAAGACGGATTAAGGAGATGCGGTTAAGATTAAAGTAGTCTAAACAAGAAAAGGAAAGCAGAGGTGCTGACAAGAAAAAAAGGAAGGTTGTGAGTTTGAAGAAAAAAAGAACTTATGAAGTTTTCTAAATGTTGTTAGGGTTAGAATGTTATTTAAAGGCTCAAAAGTGTAGAGAAAGATTAAGACTTTTGAGCCGCAAGTTTTTAGGGTAATTGGTGAGATTTGAGTTTTTGTTCGAGAGATTTTAGATCTTGTGAGAAAGAACAGTTTGGGGTTTGGGTTAGTTTTAAGCTAATAAGGTTATTATGTTGTAATAACTTATTAAACAAGTTAAATAAATAAAGGCTTGTGTGCTTAATAATCGTTTAAATTTAAACTAGTTGTATTTGTGTGTTCTATCAATCTTACAATTGGTATCAGAGCGGGCACTTGATGAAAGAAACAAAAATATTTCACAAACAGGTGAAGATCCTGTGACAAAGAATGGAAAACACGCAACTACCTATGACCCGTTCGGTACTACTAGATCCCGACAACTTCGGATGGTGGAAAGTTCAGATTCGTGAACTACTCAAAGGGATAGATAAGGAAGCTTGGAATGTTGTTACCTCAGGGTGGACAATACCTGTTAAAAAGGACAAAAAAGGAGAATGGATTGAAAGAGAATCAAGTGAGTGGACAGATGCTGAGAAACTCATATCCAAATATAACTCAAAAGCTCTCTCAACTATCTGTTGTTCCTTAACAAAAGATAAGTTCAAACGTGTGCAAGGTTGCAAGACTGAAAAATCAGCATGGGACATTCTTCATGCTACATATAAAGGAACTGATGATGTTCGAAGAACAAGAATGGATTTATTGGCCTCATAATATGAAAGAATTAAGACGGGAGAGGAAGAAAGCATCGAAGAGTTCAGTGGGAAGCTGTCATCTATTGTCAATGCTTCTAATGCTCTAGGAAAAACCTACAAGGATAAAAAACTAGTGAAAAAGTTCTTGAGGTGTCTCCCAAGTCAGTACCAATCTCACAATCAGCACTTCAGATTGCCAAAAACTCAGATGAAATGGCTTTTGAGCAGGTTGTGGGGATGATGCAAGCTCGAGAACTTGAAATCAAACAGGAAGAACCTAAAAAGAAAGGTGGCGTGGCGTTCACAGCAACCGAACCGCAGGCTTCAGACACTCTCGAAGATATGGTGGGACTCATTGTTAAGAAGTACTTCAAGAATTTTGATCGAGGGCAACGTCGTGACCCTCCTCATCTAGCTAAACCTGAGATGAGAACAGACATGGACAGGAATTATCAAAGAAGTGACATACAATGTCATGAGTGCAAAGGTTTTGGTCACTATAAGGCATATTGTCCAAATCTCAAAAAGAAAGAAACCATCAAGTGTCAAGAGTGCAAAGGGTTTGGACACGTAAAATCTGAATGTATCAACACAATGAAGCATAAGAAGAAGTCATTTGTCAGTCAAGATGATGGCAGCGATGACACAAACACAGAAGAGAGCAGCGAAGATGAGATGCTGAACCTTGTGGCCTATGTTGGAATCATTCAAGAAGACTCAGACACTGAGTCAGAATGTGAAGATGTACCTACTGAAGAAGGTGAATTGTGCATTGCGTTGGCAACTTTCCAGATGCAGAATAAAGAATTAAGAGTTGAAAATCAGACCTTTACGGAGGTTGTGGACATTCAGAGGACGGAGCTACTAGATGAGAAGGAACAATACAGGTTGTTACAAAACCAACTAAGTGATCAATTAAAGCAAATCAATATGCTCTCAAAAGGAACTCAAGATCTTGATCAACTGCTAATGATGGGAAGAAATGGTAATCATGGTTTGGGGTATGAAGGCAGTACAAGTAAGACTACCACATTTGTAAAAGCCAGTGGTAATGTCCCAGACAATCGAAGCAAAACACCAGTTGTGTCACAAATCAGGAGAAAGACATCTAATGCCAGATTTGCACAGAGAAGATACAATCGTGATTGGTTTAAATGTAGCTACTGCAAGGAATGGGGACACCGTAAACTTGAATGTGAGTGGTGGCATGAGAGGATTTTTCAAATTCAACATGAAAAGCTTATTATGTGGATAAAAGGTATAGGAACCGTGTTTGGGTAAGAAAAGAGTTCTTATATTGCTACTCAACACTAACTTCTGAAGTAAGTATCACTGGACCACAAGATAGTGCCTGGTATTTTGACAGTGGGTGTTCAAGACACATGA